>VZTV01026871.1:0-17636 GCA_013400875.1 Anhinga rufa
CCGCCGTGCTGTGATTCTGTGACAGATCTCCAGCAGCCCATGTTAGGTCCGGAGGTAACCCAACATAGCAACTATTTTCCATCTCTAAACTCTCATGCGAAGCCAGGACACGCACTTTGAGTACAATAAAAAATCACAAACCTGAAAGCCTGTATCAAAAGGAGTCACTATTTTGGGTTTCTCAAGGTTTCTGTATCAGAAATGTCCCACTTCAAGGCTTTTTACTTTTCAGAAAATGCTGGGGGAAACGTAAAACTCTTGTTTCAATCAGCCCCCACGTGCTCCACCACACTATTTAATTCTCCAGGTACTGCTGAATATCCCTGACCTCAGACCACTAGAGTTCATTGCTACATAAGGTGAAATATTGAAATAAGAAAGCGTATCGAGAAATAAGATTTCCTTTCCTCTACTGGCCTCGTCCTGTCAGAAGATACACAGTTAAAAAAAGGATTGAAAGAAATGTTCCAGCATGTGTTCCTCGAAAAAGTACAAGATTAATTATACTCAATTAGTGGTTTCTTGTGTAGCTGCAGATTCCTCACCAAGGGGGAAGGCTCAGTTGGGTCTCCCCATCTCACTGCAAGACTTCCAAACCACGGCACAAATCACAAATTCCTGCTTGACCGTCTTCTTTTTCTTCCTGGGGTTTGAAGGTCTCTTGCTCGGCTGTTGGCGCAACTCTTGGGGTGTAAGGTAGCAGGAAGGAGTCCAAATAGGGGATTGAAAAGGTCAATTGATGCAGTGAAATGTGTCCAAGTAACAATAACTGACATCAAGACAGTCAGGACACATAAGAAAATACTCAGGCTTAACCCTTTAACCTTTATTTTATAAGAAAATAAAGGCTTAACCCTTTAGAGAGGTGGATCCCCATACAGACCTCACATGGAGTTTGAAATTTAAAAAAAAAATATCCTTTTCAGAAGTCTAAAATTCATGATACTCATTTTAGGTAGCGATCCAAACACCTGGTACCTCCCAAAACTGATCGCAAAGGTGTGGGGAAAACACTGGGCAACTCTTATTTCTTGCTCGAGAAGAGACCAGGGGCTTGAAGATGGAAAAAACGAGGGTGAGAAAACAAAAACAAAGCCTTTGGTGCCGCACGCCACAGATCACGGCTGATCCCTGAGCCACCAAAGACCTCCTGTTCATGCAGCACGCCCACCGCAATGCTCGCACGTGCATCAGAGCCTCCACAGGCCGGGTTATTTACCCGGCATCGCTGCCAGAGCTGGACGGGTGTTTCAGAGCATGAGGGACAGACAAGGTTTCCTCTCTACCTGTTAATTCTGCTGCCATTTCAGCACCACGTGGGGCACCTCGTATTCTGGAAGAGTGATGGGAACCAAAGATGATGTTGAAAGAACTAAATCCAGCTTGACCGAGACGGTGGGAAGAAAGATGTTGCTCTGATGGAAGTTTTTTTGCAGTCAGCCGTCAGAAGCGCAGCTCCTCACCACCACGTTATCACTCCCGGTTACAACTCAACGCACGGCTGGAGTCATCGTTTGCAAGGAAACTGTTCCCCATCATCACACGTCTGCTCGCAGAAAACGGGGCTCTACCCCCAGGCCACATTTATGGGGGTGAAGGAAAGGTTTTGAGCGATCTCATCATCCCACTCACCCACCCAGCTAACGAGCAACACCCCGCCGGGTGCCTAAGGAGACACCGAGGGCTGAACAACCATAGAAATGAGAACTTCCACCCAATTCTTTCGCTTGAGCCATCAAACTCCAGCCCCGAAGCAGCCATGATGCTCACCTCATTATAAAGCCCACCTCATTATCACGCTCACCTTGTTACCACGTGGTAGTAGTAGATCTTCCCCTCCGGATCTCGGGCTGTTTTCCAGTTGGGTGGGAGGACGATCGTTTTGGGTTTTGGAGGGGATGGTGGAGGCAAGTCCAGGAGATTATTGGTCACCACAAGCTCTGGCTGAAAACAGCACAAAAAGGGTGAAGAGAAAGACGTGAGCGGCTGCGAGGGTGATCAGAACGGCCCTCACAGCTCTTTTCCCCCCAACAAAGACTTTGTTGAAGGTAAAACTTAGAAACGACATTAGTGTTGGCCCAAGAAGTGACAAGGACAATATCTTTCCCTAGTTCTTCACCAGACGCCCCAAGCACCCACTCAACCACATCCTGAGCTTATAATACAGCCACTTTGCCATTCATTCTCTTAAACCCTCCCTGGTGGATGCCGAAACCATTGTTTCTGATGGAGGAGCTTCAGTAGTCAAAGCAGGTCATGGAGCTCCCATGTACCCACTCATACCCAGCCGCCTTGGATGTGCTGGCAGAAAGCCTGAACGCGACAGGATCTGGGCTCAGAACCCCCCAAAATGTGTCTGATGCTCACATGCAGCCTGAAGAGCAGCAGCCCGGAGGGTGCCAGCACGCTGCCGCACAGGAACACTCCTCTGGCTTGTACCACCAACGCTTTCACAGCATCCAGAAGCCATGGGGAATCACGCAAACCCAAAGCAGACGGAGACGAACGCTCCCCATCCCTTCTGACCCACCGAGCCTTACCTGCTGGATAGGCTGAGGCTGCCCGGCCGCGACGATCGTAGTTACTGCTGTCGGTGGCTGCACTATGACTCCCTGCGGATGAGCCGTGTAAATCTGCTGGCCCTGGATGTACTGGAGACCTGGCTGGGCGTAACTCTGAAACGGAGCACGGGGAATCACGAGTCAGCTTGCTTTACCAAAAAACCCTTTACTGGAAGACACAGTACAGCTTCCCTTACTGGGAATCAAATAGTGGAGGCAAGATGAGAACAATAGTCCTAGGGGAAGATAACATCCAAACCAAAGAGCAACAACCAGTGACTGAGGCAGGGCTCAAGCAAACGATCTTCATTATACGATTGGCATATTTGCTATCCCAGGAGCCGTACAACTGCCTACGTCTTGCTTTTAGGAAGAACCAGGCACTGGCAAGACGCTGAACACCAATACCCTTGTTAATGAAGACAAAGCAGAAGGAGACAGCGCGTCAGCACGGTCATCCGGAGCTCAAGGCTGAGCCTGATGGAAAGAGACGTGTAATGCAGAGAAAACAGATGAAGAAGGTTGATCTGTTGGGGTTTTTTGTTTGGTTTAAGTCATACAAGAGCTGCTAGCTCCAGACCCTGCTTCCGAAAGTCACGTTTTACCGCTTACTTGGTCAGTGACAGTGGGAGCTCTTACCCAGAAATATCCGTTCTCCAGAATCAACAATCAAAAAAACAACCTAACTTTTATAAACGGATTTGAAAAAAAGATCCTCTGCAAGCTGTGCTATGATATATGGCGTTTTTACATGGAAAATACCCTGCCTAAATGTGCTTTTCTCGGACTCTTGGATGGGAAGTTATCTGAGAAGTGCTACTGCAGCTTAATATTGGAGCAAAGTAGGATGCTCTAATATTAAGAACGCTAGCAAAGAGCGAGTAAATAAAGAGTACCCTTTGGGTTGTGGGTGTTTCGTGCTACGCTGTGTCTGAAATGGAAATTACCTGTACAATCGGTGGGGTCGTCTGCGAGTAGGGGGATGTCACACCGTAAACGGTCTGACAGGTCTGTCCTTGGTAATATATGGCTGGTTGGGACTGGGCCGGCGAGTACTGCTGTTGTACAGCTACAGTCTGCTGGCTGGAATCCCAGACCCCGTAGCTCTGGCTCTGCACTGGTCCCGGCGCGGCCACGGGCAGGACGGCCACGTTGGGTTCTTGATGGACCACGGTGTCGCTTTGTGCTACATACTGCGGAGTTGTAACCTCCATCGTCGTTGCTACATGTTGGACTACTGGTACCGGCTNGATGTCATCCCCAGGTTTTGCAGTTGCTGTTGCTGTTTCTGGGCTTCTCGCTGGGCAACCTCCTGCTCAAACAGCTTCCTGCGCTCCTCCGTAGACAGCTTGTTGCGATCCTTAAGCCGGACTTTCTTCTTCGAAGATGCTGGTGTGTCATACCTGGGAGAGAAACAAAAGGCTTTGTGAGACCTCAGAAACCTGCAGGTCCGGGGCTCCAGCAGCAAAAGGGCCACCACCAACAGTGGCAGAACCAGGGGGACCCAAATGCTCAACAGCAGCATCAGTTCCTAAAAACATTAATTTGTTTTCCACTGCTTGACCAACCGTGGCAACTCATAGAGAGGAGAAAGACCCGCCGGTCTTCCTCATCCACGAGCAAGGAGCGAGGGTAGAGGATGAGCTAAGTCCCACTGGATTTACCGACTTCAGTTCCGTGCTGAAGCTAATGGAGAAGCAAAGATGCCGCAGAAGTAGTCCGGAGGACCTGCTAGGCAGCAGCGAGATACCCGCAGAGGGGAGGCAACATCTCCAAGGCCAACAGAGAACCAGAGGAGAGGGCAGAATAAGCCGGGTGGCCCCCGAACAGGCTGGGTACGTGGGCTGGAGGCCCTCTGCCACGGTTTCCCAAAGCAGGACCAACGAAGAAGGGTTTTGGAAGAGGCTCTCTAAACAGAAGGCACGGCTCACACCACAGCACCTTCACCCCCCGAAGACCAGGGCAGCTCAGCCCTGGGGAAAGCACCCCGTCTTCCTTGTCTAAGGACCCCCCCGGCGGTGGCGGAGCTGCAGACACCGCGCGTTTGCAGACATGACAAAGAACGAGGGAATTACAAACGGTACGTTTCTGTTTAGAGTTATGCTATTTCCTAGACCACAGATCCAGCTTAAAAAATAATAAAGTGTGGATGGATTTTTTTTTTTTAATTCTTTTTTATGAATAAGAATTTTCATCCCGAGAAGCAGAGCAGCTGGAGGGATTTTTCCAAGGAGTTAAAGAAGAGAAAGAAAAAAGCCTAAGGACTTTGATCAGACCTCAGCCATGGAAAATTTCAGATCAAAGGTGGATATTTTGAGAAGTTACGAGTGTGGTAAAACTGGGATTACAAGCAAAAATGCTTTGCAGCCCTAATATAATGGATTCTACAAAGCATCCAGTATATTCTCTATATACTTACTTTATGTTCATGCGTTCCATTTACATATCAAAAGCACATTGCTACCAACAGATACACTTAAGATGTTTCCTCGCATTCCCAGAGTAGCTGCAAGGATCTGTTAATGCGAACCTTATTGGCATGAACGAGTTCAATTTCAATAATTAAAGTCTTTCCTGGCACTGCCTGGAAAGTTTACACGAGAGGCAGCCGGCGTGAAGGGACGGGCAGAAGGAAAACGAGGGTTTAGCATCGAGCAAGCCGGCGATGCTCTTGTATTTACTCTGCTCCTCTCTCCACCTATTTTATTATTTTATCTTATTAAATCCGTCATTTAACGAGTACAAAGGGGGACAGTCAGAGCGGGGAGAGCATCCCCAGAGAAGGATGCCGGCACCCCGGTCCTCCCAGCGAGCGCCGCTCACCGACAAGGACACCAGCCACAGGAGGGAAGAGCCAAAGCAGGTGACTCCTTGCCCACAGAAGAGTTTGTTCTGTTTAAAATAACACAAAAAATACGCTATTTATTCCATCCTTCTTCATATCTCTTGACACACCGCCGTTGCTCAGCTCCACTTTCACCCCCAGACCTCAGTGATGTTTCCATCCTCCAAGTGGCTAATTACGGTATTACAGATTTACGTCTTATGTTTTTATCCAGATGTTTTAAACTTTCCCAGCGGAGCTCGCTACGAGGACAAGTTTCCTCGTCTGGCTGACTCACCACCAATTGTTCCCTAATTACTATGTGGCTTTAGATCCTATTTAAGAGGGACAACAGAAAACGGACTTCTTTAAAGGAAATTCCTTGGTATTCTTACTGCCTTTAACATGATCTGAAGTCGCCCTGAAATGCAAGACGTGTAATATTTTCCTTCTCTTAATTAAGAAGTAACTTTCAAGGGAGGAAAACGAGCATCGAGCATCTGGTACGAAGCAGCTGCTGATTCACGCGCTGCCTTGCACCAACCCTGCCATCGCCATCATCTCTTATCGCTCCTCCGGCCCCCAGGAGGGTTTGGCTGTGCCTGGCCGCACGCTCGTGGGACGCTTGGGAATGACCCTGGGAGCCGGCGCAGGCTCGGGTGCTCTAAAAGCGACGGTCTGAGTCTATAGGAAAAGGAAAGGGCAGCTTTGGGTGGCCACCAGGGTCATTGCACTGATCCGATTCTCACTCAATATCTGGGAAAACAGCTAATAATTAAAAGTATTTTCTCTTTCTACTTGGTTCTTCAACTGGCCAACTCATCAAGACAAAAGACGTCTACATTTCAGTTATCTAGCCCTTATCTTTACTCTCCTAAACATCCATCCCACCAGCCCTGGTCAGCAGAAGTATTTCACACAGAGGAGCACAACTCGTGCTACTGCAACACAAATCGGTTGCTTTTATTTTCTACTTTAGCTTCAGCATCTGTGCATGCTGTAATTTCAAGTATTTTATACTTTCGTTGGAGCTTATAGACTTCGTGCCTTGTTTCCCTAGACAACCTGTGTTTAAAAATCTTTTTTTTCTATAAGATATAAGTAAATTTGAAGTCCCCACACTCCCTTGTATTCATCACTTACAAAATGTACGCAGGGTAGGTGAGAATCCGTCGGGCGACGGAGCGCCCACAAAAAAGAAACACAAAGCAAAACCACCGCAGGGTCTTTAAAACCGAAGAGACGCCTTCTCAGTCAAGGCTGCGCGCGGGGGAAGGCAGGAGCACGGCACCAGCTCGGTGGGGTCACACCTACCTGGACCGCTTTCCTTGCGCTCAACGCTCTTTGGGGGACGCTCATTCAGTCAAGAAGTTGTTTTGCGTTAGAAATCCTGTTTGGCTTGGGTACTGCTAGCCCTTGTACAGGCTTGCTCTAAGTTTAAGTTTAGACTAGCCCCCAAGTGCACTGGGGATAGGCGGAGTAGAAGAAGGGAATGGGTTTGGAAGGACTCAGAAGACCTCTTCACATTGTGAGGTCTGGGCAAGAGCTGGATATAGCTTCCCTCGTCACCCATCTACTTCCCAAAACGTGCCTGAAGAGGAAGGTGTAGGTTATCTGAAGATGAAGGTGTTGGTTATCTGAGAGGAGAAGCCACCTAGCATCAAGGAGCCACCCAACTCTGGCCAGGGAACGCATCTCGCCACGCACGTGGGATTCCTCCAGGAGAAAATGTCCTTCCCCATCCACGGGTGTTTTCAAAGTCCACCAGGACCGTTTTTCCCAGCATTTTTACCCAGGACTACCGCAGATCCAACGCCCCCAGCCCAGCGGTCAGATCCTCAGCCCCGCCACCACCGCTGCCAGACAACTTGCCTGTCCTCCGGCCTCTTCGTTCCTCGCTCGTACGCCGAGGACGGAGGAGACAACGAGTCTCTCCGTCTTTTCTTCTCTTTACTCTGGCTCTGCCTCTCGGGATCCCGCTCTCTGCTCAGGATGGGGTTCTTTGGGGTAGGAGTCTGATCCCTGTGGCCGGCTGTCTCTCTCCCACGGTCAGCTATTGGGGAAAACGGGTAAAAGAGAGAGAATTTTTATAATCCAGTGTATTTCTGGCTCTCCCCTCCTGCAGTTTCTGTAGCTTCTGTTAGTCAACAGAGTCTCCATTCAACCAAGTTATAAATTGCCCCATATCAGCCTCAGGGCTACATTTCCCGTCTCCCACTGCTTAGATTATCTACAGGAGCTGTTTTCAAGGAGTAGGAACGCCGAGCTATGAAGGCAGAACATCTCTTGACTTCCCAGACTGGGGAAATCAAGTGGTTTCAGAGGAGCGTAGCGATACATGGGGAAACGTGAGTACATACCACTGTTCTCCTTTTCTGCTTGACTCTTCTTCGGGATCCGGTACACCTCCTGCAAGGCAAGCCACAAGCAGGGTCAGAGTTTCAGCTACTCACAAGAACAACCCCGGTATCTACGGGGCTGCAGGAATCATAACACGGCACTAATAATTTAACAATTCAATCGTAATTTTAAAATGAACAACAACAAAAAAACCCCATGTCTCTTGAAGCAAAGTTCTGGTTTTAGGCAAATTATTGTGGTGCTTTCTATATATTGCCTCTGATCAGCATGTCATGTTTGAGTTTAGATGGCTTTCTGGGCCACGTGCTACAGGCCGTGGTGCAGGATCTAAGCTGGCCTCCCTACCCACGTGCTACGAGCACCTCAACTTGCACCTCTGACAGAATAGCAAAAAAATAATTATTTTTGCAATTAAATAATTATTTTTGCACCCTCCGGGTGCAAAATTGTGCTTTTCTACCTCTTATTTTGTCAGCCCTGGTGTTCTCACAGCGTCCAGTACAGATCCCAGCTGAGTCTTGGTTTGTCGGGGTGTCTGAGGCCATCGATCCCTGCCCTGGCAAACAGAGCTAAATAAACACGGGCATCTGACCTGTCCTCTACCGTCACCGTGGTGACCCTGTCTACCACCAGCGCCTGAAGACCTCCCGCTGTACCCATCCTGGTCTTCAAGGCAGTTTTAGGTAGCCCTGTGAGGAGCAGGGAGTTGGACTTGATGGTCCTTAAGGGTCCCTTCCAACTTGAGATATTCTATGATGCCATGACAGCCGCAGTTTCACCATGTTGGAGGAATAGAGACCGCGCTGGTAGTCATCGTCTGCTCACCCTCCTCGTGGGCTCCCAAGGACCATCCCTGGGCTTCTCCCAGCACCCACCAGCCTCATGGGGACGGGGTCCACCATGTTTCCCCTGATACTCCCCAGATCCGACGCTTGACATCAGAGCACCCCAAGGGGAATGAGTGGGAGGCCATCTCCCAGGTCCAAGTAAACCCCTTCGACCAAGCACCTCTTGAAGGCTGCTGAGATCAGCTACCAACACCCACCACCCCTTCTCCTACAGCAGCCAACTCCGCACCCTGCTTCTTATCCAGCTCTGGGGTCCCCAGTACAAGAAAGACATGGAGCTGCTGGAGCAGGTCTAGAGGAGGCCACGAAGATGATCAGGGGCTGGAGCACCTCTGCTATGGAGACAGGCTGAGAGAGCTGGGGGTGTTCAGCCTGGAGAAGAGAAGGCTGCGGGGAGACCTTATTGCACCTTCCAGTGCTTGAAGGGGGCTTAGAAAGACGGGGACAGACGGTTTAGTAGGGCCAGTTGCGACAGGACATGGGGGAATGGTTTTAAACTAAAAGAGCGGAGATTCAGACTGGATATAAGGAAGAAATTCTTCACACTGAGGGTGGCGAGACGCTGGCCCAGGTTGCCCAGAGAGGTGGTCGATGCCCCATCCCTGGAGACATCCAAGGTCAGGCTGGACGGGGCTCTGAGCAACCTGCTCTGGTTGGGGCTGTCCCTGCTCACTGCAGGGGGTTGGACTGGATGGGCTCTGAAGGTCCCTTCCAACCCAAATCATTCTGTGATTCTAAGATTCTTTTTTATATCCAGCTCTATCACTCAGCTGAGCATCAGGCACGGGGACAGCCCTTGGAAGAAGCGTCATGTCGCAGATAACCTGCAAGTACCAAAGAAACTCACTTTTCCCATGCATTAAGCAGCTCCCCTGCACTCGGTGGCTTTTTATACCCACATTTCAGCTAAGAAAAATATATTTATATTTTATATATATATAAGAAAAATATATTCTTAGCCCCATGTTTCAGGCTAAGAAAATATATTTTCCTTTGGTGAAATAAATGAAAGTGTAACAAATCCTGTTGTGGCCTGTTCATAAGACGCAACCACTTCAAAAGTACTGCTGGAGGTTAAAAAAAAAGTGATTTTGGCCAAGTTTTTAATTTTTTTTAAGATTTTTGCTTTTCTGTGGAACCTGAACACAACGCAGCAAACACGTGCAGTTTGAAGCATCTGCAAATACACCACCACGTGTGCTGGGACCTCTTCCAGTGATGTGAGGCTTTATGAGCCTGCAAATACGCCCTTTCCTACTTATTCTTATTTATTTACACGTTTCCCATGGATCAAAAGAGGCAGGAGCAGGAAAACCAGACCAGGAGAGTCCAGAGAAGAGAGGCGGGACACAGAAGCATTGCTAGTGCTCCCCTTTCCCCAACACTCTCCTTCCAGAGCCCAGGCGTGCTGCCCGTGCCCATCCAGCTCAACCCAAGCCATGCCAACTGAAGAACTCTCCCCGGACCATGGGGCAGCAGATCCACAGGGACCGGGGCAGGGAGGAGGATCTGCAGCGGGGTTGAGACCGCAGCCACCGCCTCAACGCCGGGTGGGCACCGAGGGCTGGAAGCAAAGCAGGTTATGATGCACACCCAACGCAACTCTGCATCTCCAAGACGTCCAAGCCCAGCCCTTGCTGTGCCACCAAGCTCCTGCCCGATTTTGGTCCCCTCCATGCCCCATCCCACCCGCAGCACCGAGGGAATTCCCCGTCAAACACATTCAGGCTGTTACTCATCGCTTGTAGGAATTTTGACCGTCCAATATCCAAATGCTAGCACAACTCCTGGTACCAAGGCATGTATTTCAAACAAACCCATGTTTCTTCTGTCCATATTTCAAGGCAGGTCATGGCTCAGAAGCCTGAGCAGCACCCAGCTTAGCCCCACGCCTGCTGGCAGAGTAAACCAGAACAGTTTTCTGCTGACCTGCAGGGCTTATGTTACACAGCTGCTTTTTTAACTAAGCTTTGTTTGCCTCACAAGGGTCTTTAGGGCATCCTCTGATCACCTCCTTTAATTATCCTGCCCGATCTTTAAGTGTATCGCATTAAACCCTGCCCCACGTTTACTTTCCATCGTTATTATTCGCAGTAACAACCCCTCAGCTGCACCCACGCGGCCCCTTGCCCGCACCGCTGTCCCCCAACATTTCTGCCCACGCTGGCTCAATCCCCAAATGCCACCAACTCGTCTCCTGCACTGGCCTCCTGGCCAAAGGAGGACCTCAGCCCAGGCAAGCAGGGGTTGCAGTCACCGCTGAGAGAAAGGTGCTGCTTTGCAACGGGAAATTACAAGAGGTGTTATACCACTTTTAATTATTTATTGCTTTTCTGACCCACTGGCAGCCCTGGGGTTATGCCACTTGCTCCGTGCCTTGTTTGCAACGCCAGGCAGAGGTGGCACCGCAGGGAGCAAGGGGAGAGGAGGAGCCTCAAAGAAAGCAAGGGCAGAAAAGTGCGCTTTGCTAATGCATTTTGCTAAGGCGATACGTAATTCTTCGCCACTTCGAATTATTTGAGCCAGAAACCACTTCTCATATATACGCGGAGAGCGCGCTCTGTGTTGCTAGACCCCAAAACCCACGTGAGGAATAACTCATCAACACCGTCCCATTAAACTTAACAAAATGGGATGGGATTTGGGAATGAGGATTCAAACTTCCCTAGGGTCCCGGTCTTGCAAATGCTGGGACTGGGACAGAGCTTAGCGCGGCATCCTTGTTGAATGTCACGGCGTCAGGCAGCAACGATTATTTCGATGCCGTGATAAACAGCCGCGTATCGCTACAGGTTACAAACCTAGTTTCATTAGTGCCGGCGTGTTTTCGATTGTATTCGATTGTATTTTTAATTTTTAATTTAAATATTCTGACACTCAAAAGTGTAAATGAAACTTTATCATGGTAGCGATGATAATGATCCTACAGCACATATAGACGTCTTACAGCATTAATGACCACCCAAATTCCGGTAGGAAAAAAGCTCGTTTTCTTTTAATTCCAGCTTGTAGCAAGCCCTTGCTCTGTTCCCTTCTAATACAGTGGTTCACGTGAAGTGAAGTTCACGTTATTTGAAGCAGAAGGTGATGAACCAGCTATTTTCTGGCTGAATACGATCGGTATGGTCAGATGAAAGGAAATAACACCAAAGAAACCGAATCAGAGAGAGAAAATCCGGGGCATCCCTGAGGGTGGCTGCAGCTGCGAGCCCCAAAAAAGACTATTAATTCATAAAAGAGATACTCGGCGCTATACAAAGAAGCTGTTCTGGTGGAGGGTGCCGAGATCCCGGCCTCCCCAGGGCAGGATTTGTGCCTCCTCACGACAGGAGATGGAGCGAAGCCAAAACCTCAGCGAAGCCACCTCCCCAGGTCCCCAACTCCACGACCATCATCGCAGCCTCCAAACAGCGTTAATTCTTCACGCTCGATGCGATGCCACATGCACTGATCGTACCTTGATGCCTCGGGGGGAAAACACCAGGGACCTTCCCTACAGCACCATAATATCCTTTAATTTAGGGCATGGATGAGGCAGAGGGGAGAAAAAGATGCATAAAACTGTTACTGGAGGAGCAAAGGTTGCTTCTAGCTGGGCAGTTAAAGCTTCTCTATGCTCAGAAATACGGAGCTCTAGCTCGACTTGACTCTCAACCTTATATTAATGTTCATTTTCTAAATAAAATCCCACTTGATTTTTTTAAAGCTGGCTGGAAATTAATTGACGGCCGTCTCGGCTGGGCTGCCCGGTTGCACCAGATTGCATCACTCGTTAGCAACGTGTCCACCTCCAGCACTGGATTTAACGAGAGAGCGCAGGTTTGAGAATCGCACTTTTATTGTGTTAGGAAAAAAAACCCATGTGCCCCGTAGGCTAAGAAACTATATTTTCCTTTGGTGAAATAAATGAAAGTGTAAGAAACCCTGTTGTGATCTGTTCACGAGACATAACCACTTCAAAAGTGCTGCTGAAGGTTTAAAAAAAAAGGGGGGGGGGGATTTTGGCCAGGATTTTTATTTATTTAAATAC
Organism: Anhinga rufa; assembly: GCA_013400875.1. Classification (NCBI taxonomy): domain Eukaryota; kingdom Metazoa; phylum Chordata; class Aves; order Suliformes; family Anhingidae; genus Anhinga; species Anhinga rufa. Next base: position 12,625 of record VZTV01026871.1, read on the forward strand.
CTATTTTGCTTTTCCACGGAGCCTGGACACAACGCAGCAAACACGTGCAGTTTGAAGTGTCTGCAAATCCTCTCACGTATGCCGTGATGAGAGGCAGTAAGAGCCTGTAAATACACCCTTTTCTAATTGTTCTTATTTATTTACGCGCATGCTAGGGCTCAAAAGACCCCAAATCCAGCACGTTTCTAACTAAATGCAAAGACACAAGGCAGCAGCTCACCATTTGGGGTGGGGAGGGATGCGGAAGGGGCCGGCTGGGATAATAAAGCCTATATAACACCATTTATTCGCCGTCCAGCGGCAGCGATGATTTTGCCTCTTACTGCCTCGTGCGGGAAGGAGCATACCACGAGGGCAGCTTCTGCAGACCCCAAAGCACCCACCAGCAACATGTTTTCTCTATTTATTTTCTTTTTCCTGCTTCATCCCCCCAGAAAGCTCCTTCTCAGACACACCACAGAGCAGCACGGTCAAAAAACCACCCCACGTCTGGCCCGAGCGGCGTTCCCAGCAGCAGGGAAGAAGGTGTGATGAGGAGCCACCAAGCCATGAGATGATGGATGAACCAGCCAGGACAGCTAAAGGACAACGCAGCAGGCAAGTGGAGGGAAGACCTAAGCTAGACCAGTCTCCCCAGCTCCGAAGAAGATCTGTCCCATTAAACATCAGGACGTGCAATGGGAAACTACTGGAAGAAAGGGTCAACGGGAACAGGAGGCGGCCAGGGGCCACCTCGAGTAAGTGGACTTGGCAAACAAGGCACTGCCTGCTCCTGCCACGCGTTGCTTTAGGTTCTCCATGACATTGGAAGCGCAGCTGCTGAAGCTAAGAAATACAGCGATTTCAACTCAACAGAGATAACTGAGTCTAAGCTTCGAGGTCAAAGATGGCTGAATGCGCAAGGGGCAAGAAAGCATCTTCCTCTGAAAGACACGGCTGTGACCACAGCAACAGGAGGCACTGATGAGGAAAATGAGTGAACCCATGGCAGGATCCATCCCATCAAATCAGACTGCCCTAACAAAGGCCCAGGAGGCTCAAAATACAAGATAATTATCAACTGGGGAACGAGCTACATCTTGCCGGAGAGCAGCTACGGATCTACCCAACAGGCTGCAGAGCCGCCAGCATCAGTCTGGTGAAGATGGAGGCAGCCGAGTCTTTGAACCAGCAACAAACAGAGGAATATGTCAAACTTGCTCCATGAAAACCAGATGGCGGTCAAAACAGACGCGAGCCAGGGGGAACTCCGAAGAAAAGCCTATTTTATTTTTGGAAACGGAAGCTGCTGGCTTTGAGCGTGCCTAACTGCTAAATCAATGCAACCGCCGCTAACAGAGTCCAAATGGCTCTCGACCTTCCAGAACAATTTTTAATGAGCTGCTCAGAAAATTAAACACAGAAAGAAAAGTGATACAAGTCTGTTACAAACAAAAGAAAAGAAAAAAAAAAACCCAGGACTGAGGCTGTCCAGCTGCAGACACAAACCATCCTTGGCTTGGGAGAGGCAGGAGAACTACAGAGAGGTCTCAAGACTCGAAGGATGCAGCAGTAGGAAAGGAAGAGCGTGCTCAACGAAACTCTTCAGATATCTGTCCCTTAGCTGCCAACTATTTCTGATTTAATGGGACTAAACTGGAGAAGACCAATGGACCCCAGTGATGGGCGTAGGGAAACGACAGCGCAACTGGGTAAAGGCTCGTCTTGTGTTCATGCCAACGCAAGCACAAAAGGGGTGACCGCTCTTCTACACCGACCCGTGCCAACCCAGCCGTGCTTCAAAACCCTCTGCTGCCCAAGCAGGGACCTGGCACGTTTCTCCTGGGGCCGAGGGGATGAATCCCACACCCAGACATAGAGCTGGAAAGCCACCTGTAGCCCTCCGGAGCTCGCGGCATTTGGCTGGGCGTATGCGCTCGACAACCTGCAGACCGTGTTGCCGCACCTAACTCTGCTCTGGAGTACTCTGAACTTACGTTGTCCATTTGTTGAAGAAACACCGCGCAACCGAATCTGTCCCCTACCAGGCTGGATACCCAATGGTCAGCCAGCCAGGGCTGGATCTCCTCTTCCTTGCTTTCCTCCCTCCTGCAATGCTCCTTTCCTCTCTTCCCTCCCTCTGCAGCTCCCCATCCCCTCCCGCACGAGCACGAAGCTCCAGCACGATACCAAGGGATGGAGGAGACCAAGAGAAAGGACTAATGCCACGACATCCCTGCTTGAAAGCCAGAAAACCCCACCACAAACAACAGCCTGGCCGCTCACCACTGCCTATTGTTTTCACAAACTATTTCTTGCTGTAAGTTATAACAAATTATAAGCCTCCTAATTAAAGCATGCCGGAGCGAGAGCCAGTCACTCCAGGAAGGCTTGTCTGGGAACAGGACAGGCAAGAGCAGCTTCACAGGGTTGTCCTATCAAGGCGTATCAGATGTGATTTGCAAAGACTATCTCAGGGGAAGACAAAAGCTCAGTTTGCCCAGGTCACCGGCTCTGCTATCCCTGTTCAGGCTGATAATTAAGCTCACGGAATGGGTGCTTTCATTGCAAAAGAGAAAGTCTACCCTGGCCAAAGTTGGGGTAACAACTGAGCCTTGAACTCCAAGTCACTGCTAAATACTTCTGAGGCCAGAAGCGTCCAACTAAAACCTTTTAAACCCAAGACACTTAGCTCTTTCTAAAGGTTTTTCTTAAAAAAAAAAAGATCTTCTCCAACGTGTAAGGGCAAGACCCTCACAGCTACAACTCCTACTTGCCCCCTCCCTGGAAGGCGAGGGCATCATCTGCCCACCCGGGGGTGGAGGAAGATGCCAAAAGCTCAGTCCCACCTCCAGCGGAGCAGCACCTAAACCACGCTAGCATGGTGGGACGTTCTGCAGCAGCCAGTGCTGCCATGCCCGTTGCGTTCACGTGGCTTTTTCAGTCGGCAGAGCACACAGGTTCACTACGGGACAGATTTTAGATGTGTAACATTCACAAGAAGCCTACGGCTTGGGTAGTGGAGCTGCAGGGCCCCGAGGCATGGTGTAAACGGCGAGGAAACCCCAACGGCCAAACCACGCTGAAACACCAACGCTACTAAAGCACATCCTACTCTTGAAGCCAAACGCACTCTCCTGCCCCTCAGCCTTAGCTACTGAAACATAAGCCATCAAAAGGACAGTGAGAAAAGATTGCTACCCTCAGCGGTGCTGATCCTACTGCTTGCTCCTGTTATGCCAAGGGGGTACAGTCCCGGATTTGTTGGCCATCACGTCGCATGTCGCCTCCATCATGGGTTTGGCTGTATGGATCAGTCCACGGAGCCTTACCTGAGCGCAATCCTCCGGCTGGAGTGGGCTAAGACTCCTGGAAGAACCACGTTGAACCACCACCTGCACCCTGCTGGGTGTCCACCAACCAGCCTTTGCCACGCAGAGTGAGTTTTCAGCATGGGGAAAGGTATGCACCGCTTCCTCAGAGAGCGGGAACGGCGTGCACAAGCCCAGGCTGAAAACTTACGCCGCTGGGGAGTGTGAGTGTGTGTTGCGATGGATATGTAGCAGTGGCCAACGCTCCTCGTGGGTTGAGGAGTCAGAGTGTACGAGCCCTGTAAGCCGAGGACTTACAAGTCCTGTGTATAGAGGTATAGAAAAAGATAGCTCACTTAATCCTTTCATGCCAGGAGTTGGGATTTTCCCGGAGCGACGTCCATTGCCGGCAATGGACGCACCAAAATAACGTCGGCATCAATGAGTTAACCACCTCTGTCCTCTTTTCACCTATTATATTGCTCATGCATCATCCAGCTTCCCAACCATCTTCCCGTTTCTTCACCGTATGCACGCTATGTCCTCTCCCTTCTTCAGGACGGAGTTGAAAATGGAGTTGAGAAAAGGAGACACATGGTCAGCTCCTTGCTGCCCTGAGAAGCTAGATGGAAATGGTTGAAATTACAAGGGGGTCATCAGCAAGACTGGAGAGGACATAGCTTAAGTTACGAGGTTTCAGACCCTCCCGCCCCCCCCATCCAATGCCAGTTATTGCAGATGTTCCACCACTCAAAGCAAAACCAGCTTTTAAAAAGCTTGGAAGTGCTGGGAAAGGCACCTTGGCTCTCTTGCCACTGGGGTGACCGGGTTTTCCAAGGTGACTCTCCATCCCCCTTCCATCTAAAGCACTGCCCTGCCAGCTTAGTCTTTTAGACATCAGCCACCTCTGGGCTGGGCTACGGTGGCACCTGGCATCTTAACAGGTGAGAGTCGGACAGAAGCAGTTAACTCTTAAATGAGTTTTCACAGACCCATGGCATGACTCTGCTCTTTTGGGTTGGATTTGCTGGAATTACTACAAAGCTAGGGCTTGTGAGAAGCACCCCCGTCCCTACGACCAGAAACACACGCTGCATCAGGCTATTAGCATCCTTGCGACGACCCAAAGTTAATTAATTAAGTACACACAGAGGATGTGAATCCACATCTTAAATAGCAACTGTGACGGGTCGTGACTCCACAGCCTGACCACGGGCTTCTGCAGAGGTCTCTAGATACCCAAGGCTGAGCTCCTCACAACACAAACACGAGCCTTGGTGATAAAATAACACTGTCAGATCAAATTTGGGTCTCAAACCAACATTTTGAAGGAGTCACTCGTTTTGTGAAACTTCACACTTTTCCTTAGTGTTTTTCAACATTTTTTTCTGCGGTGTTCCAAGTTTAAACACCGCGGCACGCGGTCCTGGAAGTGGACACGGCTGGTTGCAAACAGAAAACTGAGCCTGGGTAGTCCAAAGCAAGTCTATCTCCAAAGCAGAGGAGGACTAAGACTTGGCTTAGCTTTCAATTTAAATAATCCCAGGTATTAGCAATGGATGGAAAAGGACTTTGCTTCAATTTAGCCATAAATTCAACCTGACAGTGTCGCTTCAATAAAGAAAATCATGAGGCCCACACAAATTTTAAAGAGTCTACAAATTAAGATGTAGCAAACGATCGGATCCACTTGGTAAAGAGGGGAAGGAAGAAAAAAAAAAA
>VZTV01026872.1:0-19854 GCA_013400875.1 Anhinga rufa
CTTGCTTAGTTTCTATATCAGAACAGGTAAATATTGTCATCCTAGAGAGTGAAAAGTCTGCTGGCTTGTTGCCCTCGATTAATCATTTATAGCAATTGCTTACCTATTCAATGCTGTCATTTTTGCACTTATCTCACCATTAAATCCTCTTAGCGAGTCCTGCCAGGTCTGTAGCGTTTGCCATGCACTTGGCTGTGCACCAGAGCCGTGATGGTGAGGTGACAGCAAGGGCGAGGATTGCCTGGATGCAATGCCTGCGGCAGGCAGGAGCGCCTGTGCTGGTGGAGAATGATGGGCAGGATGATTGACACCCCAGTCTGAGCCACCTAGGCAACAGCCTAGGGCAACTCATGTAGCTGATGGAGGGTTTTCTGAGGTGAATGACTAATTTTAAGGGGAAAGCTTGTCTTTCAGAGCCACATAATGACCTGACTTGCCCTGCAGCTTCGTGGCTCAGCCAGGAGTGTGGCTGGGAGAACTTAATCACTGGGAAGATGTGTTGAATGCTCATGCCTAGGACATTTTATAAAGGCACACAAAGCCTGTGTGATCACCTCACAGCCATAATGCAGCCTGTGAGTACCCAAGAGTTTACCACTGGGGCTCAGGAACCACTTTTTTAAGCCCAAACACTATAATTTACAACCACAGTGGACGCCTTCACCCTCATGCAACAGTTTCACCTCCTCACATCAGCAATCTTGGAGCTAACTAGGTGGAATTACTGGCATTTGCAGTATAATTAACATTACCTTCTACTCCTTCAGGTGTGCAGAAGGTCCCAGAGGTGATGTCCGTGGTCAGGCAGTGCTCCACGGCTCCGGCGGGAGCTGGGCAGTACTGATGTGCACTGCAGGCAGAAAATGAAGCGTGTGTGTCTGCATGCTAGTGCTGCACACACGGAGTAGGTCAGCCCTCTGCTCACGGTGTCTGTGGTATTGGTATGTAAATATGAGGGATATTTTGTTACAGAGCATCACCATCAGTTGTGGATATTTGCCTGTCATGCAAAAAGAGGGAGAAGGCAATTTTTAAAATAACAACCTGTGCCGAATGCAGGGCTGACATGCATATCTAAACAGGGCTATGAGCATCCAAATCCTTCCAAAATTCCAATTCAGCCCCCACTAGCACCACCGTGGTCTGACCCCAGGTGCTGCTGGCTCCTTGAACATATGCCTGCCCACGTGGGCTGGGCGACTACTCTGTGCCGGGGACTGTTTGCATCAACATGGAAATATTACATGTAAATATTATTAACATGTAAATATTAGGAATATTCTGCTACAGAGCATCTGTACCACTCACCAGGATTTGCATGGACATGCAAAGAATAGAAAACAGCCTTCAAAACACAGCTGCTTCTGAGAAACAAACATATAATTTGCATCAGATTTTGTTTTTCATGAGAAGAACTTTACCCTGGATACTGTGAGAGCTGCTGGGAACAGCACGAGGCGACAGAGAGACCTGTGGTTTGTGCCTGCTGCCAACATCTCTTGAAATGGCACCAAAGGCTCCTGCTTTCTAAGCCCAGGGTGTATATACATACATATATATATACATATATATATATTTTATACCCCCCACATACATGTTTGTGTGTGTGTATATATATATATAGTAAGCCAACACTATGCAGTGCATCTCTGTGTGGAGCTGTTGACTTCGCTCCATGCTCTTAGCCAGGAGAGCACTGCACTGATGTGACAGTGCTGCTGTATTACAGAAAAAAATGTGGTTTTTTTCCCAATATTTGGTGGTATTTTTGACAGAGCTCCATAAATACTGAGTACCTACAAAATCAGACCTCTGCAACAGGAGAGAAGGGTTTGTCTTTTCTTGGACAGGATGTACAATTGGAGTGTGCGTGCCTGGGTGCTGGTGGCAGGGGAGTGCAGGAGGGTTGCTGTGAAGAGAGGTCAGGGCTGTTCTGTGCCAGACACACCACAGGACACAGCTCAGCCCATCATTGACATGGTGGCGCCTCTGGGAAACATACTGAAGAAAGGGAAAAAAACCCACTGCCTGGCAGTGAGGAGTGAGGGAAAAAGTGTGAGAAACATCCCTGCAACACCAGGGTTAAAGGAGGAGGAAGGGGGGAGGAGGAGGTTCTCCAGGCTCCGGAGCAGAGATTCCCCTGCAGCCGGTGGAGAAGGCCATGGCGATGCAGTTTGTCCTCCTGCAGCCCGTGGAGCACCATGGTGAGGCAGATATCCACACCGCACCCCATGGAGGACGCCATGCTGCAGCAGGTGGACATGCCCTGAAGGAGCAGCAGCCCATGAGGAGCCCACACTGGAGCTGGCTTATCCTGAAGGACTGCAGCCCATGGGAGGGACCCATGCTGGAGCAGGGGAAGAGCGTGAGGAGGAAGGAGTGGCAGAGACGATGTGTTATGGACTGTCGCAACCCCCATTCCCTGTCTCCCTGTGCTGCTCGGGGGGAAGAGGTAGATTAGTTGGGAATGAAGGTGTGAAGTTGAGCCTGGGAAGAAGGGGAGTGGGAGGAAGGCATTTTAGTTTTGTCTTTGTTTCTCACCATCCTACCCTATTTTCAATTGGCAATAAATTAAATTGATTTTCCACGCGTCTGTTTTGCCTATGACGGTAACTGGTGAGTGATCTCTCTGTCCTTATCTTTACCTGTGAGCTTTTCCACCTTTCTCCCCACCTCCTGTTGAGGAGGAGCAGTAAGAGAGTGGCTGGCTGGGTGTCTGGCCAAGGTCAACACACTGCAGTGGCTCCTGTTTTTTCAGTACTTGCTCCTGCTTACTGCTGTCGTGCAAAAGAAAAGGTTTTCTTTTTTTTACTTTCGCTGTTTTTTGAAAGAGAGCAACTTTATCTTTCAGTGACTTGAAACTTGGTGGTTGGACTAGATGATCTTCAAAGGCCCCTTTCAACCCAAACCATTCCATGATTCTATGTTGTATGATCTGTATGTGAAGGATGGACATACTCCTTCTTCTAAACTTCCTCAGTGCCTACAAAATGCAGGAAGTATCTATCTATTTTTCAGCTTGGGGTCACTTCTTTCCAAGATAATTGGCTATGTTGGTGCCAGGCATGTATAAAGATTGTAAAGAGAAAGCTAACAACACTTAGTAGGAAATATATTTAAGAGCTGTGATTAACAAAACCATAACTGAGATGATTAAAAAAAAATACTGGCCAAAGGAGTGTATTCATTTTGGTCTTGATGAAGTAATTTTTAATTTGCTTTGGTTGTTTACAAGGGGAAGTGTATTGAAAACCACTGGTATTTCAAGGCTATAAGGAAAACTACAGTGAAGCATGTTTATTTTCAGGTTAGCTTGTACAGTGTCCTTCACTGAAGATCTGGGACTGTGTTTGCTTAACAGAAAATATATGAATATCACCAAAAAACAAGGGCTTTGGTAAATCACAGATGCCAAGAGCAAACTCACTGCTGACTTGGACGGATGATGGTTCACTGTCTGACAAGTGTTTTACGTAGTTTCACACACCTGAAATCATGGAGACAACTTTAAAAACAGAGCTAAACCCCCAGCAACCAGAGGAGAGTTGTGAATGATTTGCATATGGAGATATTGGGGTGGGGAAAATGATATCTTCTACATAATGTTTTCCCATGCAAAATTTGAACCTCCACAACACAGCCTTATTTCTATGCTATTGCTTAATTCTAGTTATTTAAAATACTGAAACGGGGATGAATTGTCAAGTTTAGTTCCAGATTTGAATGCAAAGTTTAGCAAAATTTCAGGGCTGAATTGGATTAGGATTAGATAATTTCTGATGTTAAAAGGTCATCTATAAAGAATAACTATGTACAAATCCTCCCAAATTCTAGTTGTCCTCAGATCTGATATTTTGTCATTGAGAATTCTAGTACTTATGAATGAGCGGTAAAAAAATAAAAGAAAACTGAAATGTTGTGGTTGCAGCGAGTTAATATACCCTGTACAACTGCATTAAATATGCTTAAGCCTATTTAATAACACACAAATTCGCAAGATCAGTCTTTGAGAGCTTTGCATGGCTAAAATTATGCTTCCAATAGTAAGAGTCTGGTCTCACCGTAGGTCCTTACCAAAAGTTTCCCACTTCAGCCCAACTCTCACTGAGTAACTGGTAGCTTGGGGTGATGAATGCTGTTGGATTTGGAACCTCAGTATTTTCTCATGTATCGCTGGCAACAGTGTTTTGACCATGGCAATACATGAACTCCTGTTCCTGTAGATGACTGCTCATGAACGGTGGTGTGACTATGCTGTGCTGCAGTATCTGAAGATGCACTCTTGCTTTCTTCCCCAGAGCAGAGTTGGAGAGCAGAAATTATCGCAGGACAGCCGCCATGAAAGGAATCCCCTTAGACCAGAGAGATGAAGACTGGGAACTCAAGAAAGAAGAGCTTGAGAGAAACCCACTGTTTTCTTGGGAGAGCTACACATCCTCTGCTCAAAAGAAGAATCGAAATAAAAAGGGGAACCAGTAGTGTGTCCTGCCTATTTGGTGCTACTGAGAACCTGCAATGCAGAGCAAAGACATTGGCAGTCCTCAGGTGCATCTGCAGGGTGAAATATGGATGAACAGGAGAAGCAGATGGACACAAGAATGCATTTTGTGATGTACTGTAAATATTGTCATTAATAGGGAACAGATAGAAGTGCTCCTATCTGTGTCTAAACGTACCAGATCTCAAATATCAGAAAACTACAAACAGAAGATGTTTAAATATACTAATACTCTAAGTCACTGAAATGTCTACATTTACAGAAATGACAGTAATTACTTATATTGTCTGAGAGGGAAATGTTTTTGCTCGTAATTGATTCATGAAAGCATCTGGGACTGTGGTTCTGCTCACTCTGGTGATGTCGGTGGCCTTTGCTTATTTGCTTCTGGTTCTGAGTCAACCAGGAGGCTCTACAGGGGCTTGTAGCTTCTGGTGGTGCCTCTCTCTTTTCTCTGGGAGTCGGGTGTAGTTGTTTCTTCTGGCTGAAGGGGAGACTCTGATGTTGACATTTTGCTGGACATATTGGGTCTAACAGCCTGCATCTATCATTCCTGGCCCAGCAAAAGAGAAAACGTGCTCCCTCGTTGCTGCTTGCAGACATCTGTGACTGCCGAGACAGTTAGAACACTGCTTTATTTTTAGCAGTGCCCCCAGCCATTTTTATGTCTATGCTTGCAGGAATGCTGTGGAACTGGTCCTGAGCTATCCCTCTGCTCATCAGCACTTTCCATGGCAAAAGCATTTTTAACTGTTTCACTTCTCAATCACAAAAAATATTTTGAATTTGACCCAAAGCAGTTTTCCAGACCATGCCAGCACTGGGCAGCCATTCATATTGACTAATGTCTGCCTCTGTTCCCCTCTGCTACCCAAACCTGGTGCTTCTGGTGTGCCTTGGTTACAGGTGTCCACCCTCCACACGACACTCAGGCATTGCAGTCATAACCAACAACTCTGTGATCCATCTCCCTCTTCTAGATTTCCAGGGACTAGTTCATCCATCTACAGAGAGGTGTCTAATGCCACTCGAGATGCTCTTGAGTACCCAGGCTGACCCTGTAGGTCTCCAGAAGAGAGAGCTCCCAACCCTGCACTGATGTCTCAGATACCCTAGGGACTTCTCAGAGGACTCAAGATGCCTATGTTTGGGCAAACGTGTCAAGCTCCAGCTTTGTCTTTTGTCATTTGCCCTTTCCAAGACATATGAAACATCAACTCCATTCACCGTTGGCTTGGCTGTTGAATTAGTGACAGTGCAAGTGGAGACATGCGTGGGACAAAGTGCGTATTGCCATGTTGATAAACTAAACAGGCCTGTTTCTAGCCCTGAGGCCAGTTGCTGGAGCTTCCTGTAATTGAGGAACGTTTTCCCCAGACCTGGGCACACCGTTGCATCTCTCTCCAGAGAGCAACTTTAACACATGGGCTGTGCACTGTGGCCATGGTGCTTTATAACCTGTCTCCTCCAGTGCCAGCTGGATGGGGCTGGTGTATGGCAGGGGGGGTGATGCTGTGTTGGGTATCATGTTCATGGGGGTTTCATGGAGATGGAAGGAAATAACTTCAGTGTGGTTTGCTGGGGCTGCATTCCTTTGTGTGAGAACATCTGCAAGACGTTGATTTTGCCTGCTGAGTCTTGTGGTATGTGAGCTTTTGAGGGATGATGCTGCATGGGATGTAGGGAGTAAGAAGGATTTTCCATGGTCTTTTTGTGAAAGTGGTTGGGACTGTCATGTTAAAGGATCAACTGCATTCAGCAACAGTAGGGAAAGAAGGGAGGTGTGGTGGTGCCTGTCCTTTAAAGGCTTTTCAGCTGGGGAGATGTGTCCAGTTGAGATGAGATCTGCCTCCCTCAGGAAATGTGGGTGGTGCAGTGTCTCCAACTGTGGAAGTGGGATGCAGTGGAGTTTGGCATCTGATCTAAATTGCAGCTAAAGGCAAACAGCTAAAGCCAATGTGCTCCGAGTGTCTAATTTTGATCAGAAACTCAAACCTTTCTTTTTAGGGGAACAACATGAATGTAACTTTTTGCTTTACTACTGCATAAAAGAGTGAAAGCTAATGGTTTGAAACACTTATACTTTCATATTAACTTCTTCCCCTTTCACTTTTGTGGGAATGGAGAGGAAGAGGGAAGGGAGTGCTCTTTTGCTGACAGAAAAGGCAACGCTTAAAATAAAAAGGTTAAAAACTATGCTTTTTCTCCTTCACTTTAACTTTTCAGATTAGCATCCTGGGACCACTCATATTCTCTGAGCAGAAACTCTTCCTCTGTGTTGATTTCTAATAGAGAGTACATAAAAATTAGTGAGTCCTTCACTCTGTTGTCTTACAAGATGACCACATCTCCTTTATCAGGGTAATAGAAGGTCTAAGAAGCCTTCTGCTAGTAGAAATACATTAAGGTTGTTCTCAAAAACATGGAAGAGAGAAAGCTCAGGGGCTTATTGTAGAGTGAATCCGTGTCCAGCAGGGCTGATGTTACACCTGAGATGGCTCCCTGGAGATCATTTTGGGTATATCTGAACTCTGCAGAGCTTCAGGGGGTCTCTGAGGTTTGGGCTTCACACCTGGCAGAAAGTACTCCTTCTGGGTGAGTGTTTTAAAACAAAAGCAGAAACAAAACCTGCCAAGATGCATGAAAAATGCACACCTGGAACTTGGCGTGAGGTAAGCCATCCCTCTGGGCTTGAGCTGGTGAAAGAAATGAACAATTCAGGTTCTGCTCTGTTCACGCTGGATCTATTTCATGTTTAGGTAATCGGCTGTGGTGGGTTGACCTTGGCCAGCTGCCAGACCTCCACCCAGCCGCTCCTTTCCTCTCACTTCTCAACAGGACAGGGGTGGAAAATAAGATGGAAAAGCTCACGGGTTGAGACGAAGACAGGGAGATCACTCACCAGTTGTCGTCATGGGCAAAACAGACTTGACTTGGGGAAAATCAATTTAATTTATTGCCAATTGAAAATAGCATAGGATGACAAGAAACAAAGACAAAACTAAACCACCTTACCTCCACCCCTCCTTCCTCCCAGGCTCAACTTCACTCCTTCATTCCCAACTTCTCTACCTCCTCCTGAGTGGCACACTGGGGAATGGGGGTTGCAGTTTGTTCATAACTGTGCTGGTTTTGGCTGAGATAGAGTTAATTTTCTTCATAGTAGCTAGTATAGGGCTGTGTTTTGGATTTGTGCTGAAAACAGTGTTGATAATGTAGAGATGTTTTTGTTATTGCTGAGCAGGGCTTGCACAGAGTCAAGGCCTTTTCTGCCTCTCACCCCACCCCACCAGCGAGTGGGCTGGGGGTGCACAGGGAGTTGGGAGGGGACACAGCCGGGACAGCTGACCCCAGCTGACCAAAGGGATGTCCCACACCATATGANTTTGCTCTTCTGATTCTCTCCCCCATCCCACCGCGGGGGAGTGAGCGAGTGGCTGGGTGGTGCTTAGTTGCTGCCTGGGGTTAAACCACGACAATAACGTTGTCTATTCCACTCCTTCCTCCTCATTCTCCTCCCCTGCTTCAGCATGGGTCCCTCCCATGGGCTGCAGTCCTTCAGGGCACCTCTACCTACTCAGGGATGGGGTCCTTCATGGGCTGCAGGTGGATATCTGCTCCACCGTTGACCTCCACTGACTGCAGGGGGACAACCTACATCAGCATGATCCTCTTCATGGGCTGCAGGTGAATCCCTGCTCTGGCACCTGGAGCATCTCCTCCTCTTCCTTCTCTGACCCTGTTTGCTGTAGGACTGTTTCTCACAATTTTCCTTACTCCTCACTGCTGAGAAGTGTTTTTTTCCTTTCTTAAATATCTTTTCCCAGAGGAGCCACCAGCATCACTGATGGGCTGAACAGTGTCCTGCAGTGCATCTATTGGAGCTGGCTGGAACTGGCTTTCTCAGGCACGTGGCAGCCTTGACCTTGCCTCACAGAGACCCCCCTGGACCCCCCGGCTGCCAGCACCTGCTACGAACACCCTGCACGTCTGCCCATGGGTTGCTGCGAGTTGAAAGCATGACATTATTCCACACTGCATTTTGCACAAAAATTACCTTCCTCGGAGTTTTACAGAGCCAGAGTCCATTGGTAAAAGCAGATCTTGTAAGAAAGTAAAAGCAGTCCAGGAGAGGAGTTGCACAGAGCAGGGGAAATGTTTTTGCATGAAGTGGAGCAGAGAGAGGACACAGAAGGCTGGCATGGGAAGTGGGGTCTCCATCCCGCTTGTCCACCCCGAGGTAATTTCTATGTTGCTGTTTATAGGTCAGTAATAGTGATTAACATATTCACACATGTTATAAACCAATGCAAGACAGTTATACAACTCATAATATTACAAAGTACACAGCCACACCAGAAATAAATGTATAACAAAATAGATCTAAACATGTTGTTTAGTTAAGTAGTTAAGTAATCAGAAAATACCAAAGCATTTTTAGAAGGTTTGCAGTATTGTTATTCCCCTTTTGCAGCTAGCCCATATATGAGGTCTAAACTACTTTGTTATTGACAATAATTTAACTCAAATAATTATCTAAATCAAATTATAATAATAATTTGTTTAACTCATAATAATTTACTTCAAAGAATTTTAATTAAGTTTTCTTAACTTAGATGGTGAAGATAGAACATCTGAATCATCTACACTGGCTGGACTTACATTAGAGATTAAATTACTTGGGTTTTTTAATAAAAATATCAACACTTGTAATGACCTCCAGCTTTTATTACAGTTCCTACCTCATGCAAACCTTGCACTTTACACAGGACATAGTCCTTAGCAGTGTCTTTTTCAGTTTGGGATTGCTGAAAATCAGAATAAGTGAATGAACAGCCGGAAAAGCATACTGAAATACTAAAATGAGAAACATCACAGGATTTTCCTTCTTCGTGGCATAAATCAACGTCAAGATCAAACATGCAAAGTTAATGCTGTAAATGAGGAAAAAGGACAGAACAGATTTCATGGCTTTGATGTGGGCATCCATGCTGAGGTTCTTCACTGAGTTTGTCTGCATCTTGCGTTTGTGTCTCCAGAGAGAAAGGAGGAGAGGCAGGGCAGAGAACATTACTGCCATGAATGCTGTGGCAAATCCAAAGCCACTGATAAAAAAAATAGGGAAAAAATGTTTATCCACTCTGACACTCAGTTTCCAGAAATTTCCTAGGGTGGTGGAATTGAGGTTGTTACAGTGTACTTCATTACTGATGTTGTAGACAAGGATGCAGATGACCAGGGATAAAAGCACTGAACCTAACAGCAGCCATGGCACGATCCTGTCAACTTTGACTTTCAGGTAGATGAAGAAGATGTGCCTGAAATTTCCAATTTTTATACAATAAAAAACACAAAGACAGGCAGAAACCCACAAGTTGGAAGAATTTAAAAAGCTTTGAATAGCTGCAAATAGTTGGGGTATGGGTTGAACATAAAAGCACCAGGGATAATTTATTGAAAGGAAGAAATATACCCATGTGATGCACAAATACCAAAACCTGGAGCATCCCAGCAACAGCAAGATCTTCTCATTGGAGTTAAAGCTTTTCCTTTTGACCCAAGAAATACAAAGCACAGAAACAATGAAAGTGTTTATCCACATGCCAGCAAATGCCTGAAGTGTGATGATGACCATAGCCATGACATCGTAGGAAGTGGCATTAAATTTGTCTTGAGAGTAACAAGCTTCCATCCTCCAAGGTGGGTAGCGATGTTGTGCTGGAAAAGTAGGTTGTTGCACCAAGCTTAATGCAGGTTAGCAGCTGCTGTTCCCTGAGTGTCACGTACGGAAACAGGAGCTTTATAAAGCTGCTGGCGGTGGGGATTTTGGTGCTGCTCCTATTCAGAGCAGAGCAGGTGCAGGAATGTAAATGTGCTGGGTATTCTCTTACCTTGAATCAGTGTCAGTCTTCAATATTTGAATTTCAGTTCAGAAGAGCTGTGTTGACAAACAGCACGAACAATATAGATGTTTTTCTGCAGTGGACAATGTTGTGACTTAGTGACTGTCCCACATTTGATCACTGTCAGGATTCATGATCTGGGCTTTTCCTGTCCCTTTGTCGCCTATGATGCTCATGCAGAGGGGTGCGCTCAGCAAAGCACAGTCAGGGAAGTCACCGTCCTCTTTCATCCGGGAGCCCAGGAAACTGGAGTTCATTTTGATCCTCCACGGCACTGAAATCCATGTTAGGTTTCCCAATGGTAATGCCTTAATCATAAGTGAAGAACCACATGGTCGAGGGAGGGCATTGAGGGAAAGCAGAACTTTCTTTTAAAGGTTTAAGTTGAAGCATAGAGATGAAAAGGGCAAAAATAAGCATGAGTCCCTCTGCCAGGGTTCAAAACTCTAGCTAGTGATGTGAAGTTTTAGAGATGGGACCATGCTGGGTTCCCACCACACTGAAATACCCTCAAGCTTCCAAATGACTTTAAGTCCTGAAAACTGTGTCTTTTTAACAGGCAAGGTGTGTTAAGCTCTGTAGGGCATAGACTGCCTATAGACTTTGGGTTTGTACAGGACCTTGCGCACTGGCCTTTGCACATCGGGACCACAGTTACCAACTAGATAACTAGATCTTGGCTGATGCTGTGGTGTGTAATTGGGAAAAATTTAAATCACAGCAAATAGCTCTATAGCTACAAGAAATAAACCACCAGCATTTTCTCTCTTCAGAATGATGCACTTGTTTTCTGGGGCATATAAATGCAAGAACTACTCTTTGAATATTATTATCACATGCTCCTATTTGCATTTTTTTGCTGAGGACTAAACAACACCTTGCCACGGCATCAACACGTTGAAACATTTTTACAGAAGGCCTGGAGTTCATCTCAACCACAAAACATGGTACCTACCACATGTTCCCATGAAATCCATTCAGATAGTCCAGTGGCTTTTAATAAAAGTTCACGTGAGATCTTCACCACTCTTTATGTTTCATATTGCCTAGAAAACATCGATGCCATACCTAGGTTTGGGTGCAGTAATTAAAAAATATTATGGATCATTTAAAACCAGTCATGCTCGACTGAGATGTCGTTAGAGATAGTCACTGCACTTATGGATGGATATTGTCTATGGATATTGTATGGAAGCTCAAAAGAGAATTGCTTAAAGAAAACAATCCACTTCTCTGAGGCTAAAATTGCAAGAATTAATGTGAAGCCAAATGATATCCAGGTCCTTTAGACCTGCAAAAAGTCAGCAATGAAGTCATCAGACTGTGATGGTGATCAGACTGTCTTGTGTGTGTGTGAAGAGCAACCTTAGGGGCGCTGGGCACAACGCTGCTGGCCTGCAGCGAGTATCAGTAAGAAGCAGCATTTAATGAATCACTCACTTCTCTGCATCTCATTTGCCATTGCCTTCATGTGTAAAGAGGGTGGAAGTTTTACACACTAGGTGGCAAGGAGGTAAATCTGTTCCTTTTTTTTTTGGTCTATGCCCTTGAGTCCAGGAGTCAGGGCTGGTTTGTGCCAGCTGACCATTAGTGGATTTTCTTCCCCTGCAAGTTGTGTTTCAGGAGGCTGATTTGGCAGTTTCTCTCCCTGTATCCCCCATTCTGCTGGTCCTGTGACAAGTGGGCTGGGAACTGATGGATGCCTTTCGGTGAATTCAGTTTGTTTCCTCTCTTGTGGCCCCGGTTTTATAGGATGGTTTTATGGGATTGTTTGTGATTGTGCCTCTGGGGGAAAAGTGCTGATGAGGCATGGGGATTAACTCCTTCTTTGCCCTTGCTGGTACCCCACTCCCCTCTCCGATCCCACTGGACTGATGGGTTTGGCCAGGCAGATGCCCCATGCAGGTAGCAGTACTGAGCGTGCAACCTGTAGAGACCCTGGGTGGGGTCTCAAGGTGGCCAGTCCTGCCCCCCGACCCCACAATCTGGTGCAACTGCCTCCTCTCTGTCCCATAACAACCCTCCTATTTCTTGCAGCACCTGACACCTGGGGTGTCACAGGCTGTGAGGAAAGACTGCCGGCAGGCTGCAAAGCATGGCCAGGGAGCTCCCTGCTGAATATCTCCTGTTCCCCCTCCACAGCCAGACTGGGACTGTCCTTCTCCTGAAGGATGGGGGTGCAGTATGATGCTAGGCAAGTGAGCAAAGGGGAAGCAAAGGTAGCAGCAGCGGTGTGAAGATGGGAGGAGGAGGTGCAGGAAGTGTGTGGGAGCAAGAGAGCTGCAGAAGCATACAAA
Source organism: Anhinga rufa (assembly GCA_013400875.1). Classification (NCBI taxonomy): domain Eukaryota; kingdom Metazoa; phylum Chordata; class Aves; order Suliformes; family Anhingidae; genus Anhinga; species Anhinga rufa. The sequence continues at coordinate 12,699 of VZTV01026872.1, forward strand.
CCACCTTCATGTGGTTGCCTGAAGGAGAAAACCTCTGAACCGCCGGAAGCAAAGCTCAGTCCTGCTCTTCCCTTCTCACCCAGGGGCCTTTCTCCTGCCCTGCTTCACCCTGGCCCACATGACTTGAGTCCACAGGGAAAGCCCTGGGTGGGATTCCAATGCAAAACGCTGGGAGCACATGACTTCATAGCTGCGTGAGCGTGAGCGGGACCAAGCCAGGACCCCTTGCTGTGTGCCTGCTCTGAGAGATGAAGTCTTCAAGATCTCCTGAGGAAACCCAAGCCAACACATTTTGCTGGAAGCTGATGGCTGGCATTCTGCTGATTACAAAAATAACGCTATTTTTAAATTACAGATGATGCTTTACCCGTATAATCAGATGAAAACAAAAATTTGTTTGCATCTACTAAGATGTTTCCAAATACAAAAAAAAAAACCCACCATGCAAGCCTTCTCTTAAAGTGATTTATTCAGGTTGAAGACCATAAACCTCTTCTTTTGGAGAGGGTGTTATTTCCATACTCAGCAGCTTTGTTGGTCTTATGTCAGGGTGGGGCCATGAAAGCAGAAAAAAAGAGAGAGATTGTCTCTGAAGAAGTCACAGAAATATTAAATAGTTCAATAGCTCCTGATGCTACAATGGTCAATATGCTAAGAATAGTTACAAAATGGGAAGGCAGATTGCTTATCAGGTTGACTTATGGCTATATCTAGTAAGATTAAAATTTGCTCTGCCTGTTAAAGTTCAACTTTTTTGATGGCTTATGCTTATCAGTACTTCTGAAGGCTATTCACCTGCAAGACACTATATCTACACTGACAGGTAGCACCAGCTGATCTTCTGAAATGGATTCCTGGAGGATATGTTGTTTCACAGTGCTGGTTACCTGCTCCTATGCCTTTACGGTATTCCCACCTGCTCGTCCATTTTCTGGCTTGGGATCAGGGTGAGGTTTAATTTCATTTGTCTGTGATTTTGAAACTGTACTTTCTATGTTTCAGATCCAAAACGCTGTTGAAGACAGAGGTAAGGATGCAAAGTTTTTATGTTAGTGGAAGTCTATCAGTCACCAAGTGGGGAATTATATCAACTCATGTCATTTAGTCACTAACTTAGGTGTTATTTCTTTTGATAGTTGATGATGTTGATGGAGGGCAGCTTAGAAAGGACATTCCAGAAATAAACTCAGGTAAGTCAGGACAGTAAGTAAGCAAAGTGTTGAATTATTACAGAGATCTGAGCTAGCCTTTGGGAACCACAAGTCTGGCAGATGTAATGGCACCAGAGTGAGAAAAGTCCCAAATGTATTCTGGATACAGTGAGTATTGCAGGGCAGTTAAAAATGTGTGGATGAGCCCCAGGTGCTTCTGGAGAGAACGGAGAAGGCCTCTGCTTTGGAGTCTGGTAGCAGTCAGAGAAGATGGAAGGGCAGGAGCAGGGCATGGGTCAGAGGATAGAAAGGTCCATAAAAGGTTGGTGTTGGGAAGGGAAGGTGGAAAGGCCAGAAAATTTCCATAAGGATAATTTTGTAGGAAGCCCAGGATCTTAATCTTAAATTTGGAACCACACTCAACTGCTCCTGGGGAAGGCTTAGCAACTGCTGGACTGAACCTGCATCCCTCTCCTCTGCACTCTTTTGCAACACAACTCCTGGAGAAACCTTGGCTGTGGATCTAATTCAGCTTCTGCTTTCTTGATGTGTATTTATCTTAAGTGGCTTGGCTGGTTTCAGATTTCCTATGACCAAGATATGAAGCCTGAGTACCTTCATCCCTGCCCCAGGGTTTCAGAGCATTGCCTTGGGAGAGTTTTTGTTTCCTGTTGCCTGTTATCTGATTTATGCTCTGGTGTAGGTTTCCTCTGGTTTTGCTGACAGAACAAAAAACATGGTGCTAGTTTTTGTGTGGTCTTTTTCTTTTTTTTCCTTCTCTCCATATGTATGTGAGGAGAATATATGTTATTTCTATAAAAAAAGGTCTGAAGATGAACTGTCTGTGCTGGGATTCTGCCTATATAATGGCACTAAATTAAAATGTTACACTAGCAGGACCATACAGTGGCTGGGGTTTGGACTCAGCTCTGTGTGGGGAATTTGGCACCTTAAAAAAACAAGGGTATTAAATAAGAGTCTCAAAAGATGTGTTTTTGAAGTATGGAAGGTGTGTATCAGCTGCTTAAAACACAGGTGTCTATTGCCAGTTCAAATACAGCTCCTCCAGCTCCACTCTAGAAGGGGAAGGAGTCTCCCAGACTTTGTGTCTACCAGCCCATGTGGGTATTCTGGATACCCTTGTGCATCTCAAATGGCACCAGACACCTATGTTTAGGCAACTGGATGGACACACAGCTGTAATGGGATCTGAGACACATAGCACATAGATTTAATTGCTTCCATCTGAGCTTGGTTCAGGCTCAGGTATTTGAAAAGGTGGACTGAACCTCTTTCCTCTCCAGAATCCTTGTCTTTCTCCTTTGGTCATATGGGGAATCCCAGATGATTAGCCTAGGTTAGCTAACTAGTTAGCCTATTAGATGCCTACCTTCTGGACAAATCCATTCCACCTATATTTCAATTACAATGTTCAGAAGTCCACCGTTGTTTCAGGATACAAGCCTGGGAAAAATAACAAAATCTCTGGGTAGCTGTTATGAAATTGTTATGGAAATCCTAATTCAACCCCAAATCCTCCTTTGCTGCAGAAGGAGGACTGGCATGCTGTGGTGTAGCAATGGTTATTTGCTTGTTTCTGGGCAGTTGCTGTTTAAAGTGAGATGGGCTGGTTGATGATGCATCCTGATAGCTTGTGTGGTCTTTGAAAAAAACACATATTGTAGTTCTTGATATGTTACTCTGGCCTAAATGGTTGTTTATCTCATTTCAGAAATGGGAAGGAAGCTTTTTGAAGGTGATATTGTCTTACCGGTATGTGCTGCTGATCTAAACCAACATCGCCAGGAGTGTAGATTGGGTTTAAAATGTTAACACAAGCATGTTGATCTCATTAACAGCTGGAGAGGAATGCTCTGAGAAACAGCTCCTACAGATGGAAATTTCCCATCCCCTATATCCTAGCTGACAGCCTGGGTAATAAGACTTTTTATTATGGTAGCACTGTATTACTTGCATTAGATGTACTCTGGTTTTGTCCAGCAATCTGGGTTGCTTTTGTTTCATTTCTTATTGAGTTATGTTGCATTAATGCTCTTGTTACTGCTGGCCAGACAGAGCAATGCAACTCTGCTCCAGCACACGTTGTTTTCAATGTAAGAGCCCCTGTGACCAGCGGCTGAGACGTCTAGTTAAAGAAGTCAGGAAACCCTAATTGCAAGAGTATGCATGTTGATCTACTGCACCCTTCATGTCTTATCTCTTCTTAACAGCCCCAGCTCAGTACAGGCAGAAAGGAAATGCAGATATTTTATAAGTAAGAAAGTTCACAGCATTCTCCCTTCTTGTTTTCATCTGATTTTAGGCACTATTTTAAATTTGGAACAATGTAGGAGTAAAAACTAATAGTAAATCAGTGTTAAAATCCTATGGATCTCTCCTGTGTTTATTAGCCCTGAGCTCAAAGTTTACAATACTTGAAATTATATAATAACATGCAATAAAATTACCCAGCAAAAACCTGAGCAATGCCCTGGATGTCCAAAAGTCTGCTTGTTTGTTTCAGCATTATCAGTTTATCTAATAAAAGATACTATCTCTCCCTATGGCCTCTGCCAAAACTGCTCCAGTCAGGGAATTCTGCTAACAACCTCCTGCTCCGTGATCCAAGTAGATATTTTTTATACATGTTCATATTTTTAATGTACGTTTGTTCATACTTTCTATCTAGAATTATAGACGTTTATAATATCAGAAAAGCAGACAACTGCTTTTGCTATCCTCTGCTGTGTGTTTCAGATCTGAATGCTAAAGGCGTTATCCTGCAGGCGTTTGACATGTTCAGGCTGAAGTCGTGTGTTGATTTCAAGCCCTATGAAGGGGAACAGACTTACCTGAAATTTGAGAAGCTGGATGGGTAATTTTGTATTAACAATCTGGTTTGTACTACCCTGTTTGATATGATAGCTTTTCCAACTCAGGAGACATTTATTTTCATTCTTGCTTGTACAAAGGACATAAATACTTGAGCCACATTTCTGTCCCAGAGCTACTGAAATGAATCCCTTTCTTGGTGCTCTTTCAGGGAAAACAAGCAAATAACTTTCTCCTAGTGTGGGTTAGGGGCAGGGAATGTCCCCAGTGTGTTGGCATTAGCATGTAGCTTCCTCCTTGCTTTCAGATGCAGGGTTGGGTTTACCTGACCAAATGTTGAAGCCAGCAGCCTCTTTTGCTGTGCAGGTCACTGCGGGTTGCCTTTGCAGTCAGTGGAGGGATCGTGACTCTTCCAGGACACAAATGGTCTCACCTAAAATAGAAGTCTAAAATAGGTGTAGTGACTCACATCCCAAATGTCCGTTACTATCTGGGGACTGTAAAGGTGCCAGGGAGGCTAACTCAGCGACAGACGCCAACTCTGTGACTGTCTAAAGTTAGGTCAGGGGACCTCCCCACTTGCTGGGAAGGACTGTCAGGAAGCTGGTGACACCAGCTAGTGTCTGTGCCTAGGAATCGAGTGTACATCCATGCTTGGGTGTGGGAAGACTGGTGCACTGCATTTTTGGGCAGCTTTTTTGATTTTTTAAGCACACAGTGATGAATTATTTCTGAATGGGCATGAAAAGTTAGGATTTAAATTAGTCTTTAGGAACCAAACCAGGGAAGCCAATGTAACTTAAGTCCACTGGAGGTTTCTCAGTACCTTTGAAAATTGGGTCATTTATTTAGGTACTTTGGTAAACATATACATAAACAACAGCCAATGCAGTGTATGAGGTTATAAGGCACCTGCTGTACTTTCCTGTGCTGCTCATCTTCTGCTACTCCCCTTCCTACACTGGTTGAGCTGGCGCTACCCAGAGTTGAAGAGCAATAACATTTGCCATCACCGCCTCCTTTACAAGAACTGCAGGCAGTTGAAGAACATGCATGCACTGCCCTCCAGGGAGGGCAAAATGAAACAAGAATGCCAATGACATCTGGGACAGGGACTCATTGCCAGGCTGTGGAAGGATGCTGAAGGTACATATTGTTCTGTATTCTGGCATTGTAATTCTACAGTCTTGGCAAGACTGCAAAACTCAGGTGGGAAATTCTAAAAAATATTGGGCTTTTTGCTTTTATCTTGGTCTTGCCATTGAATTAATATGTAGATACAAATCATAGAGGGTATTATGCACAATGGGTAAAATACCTGAGTCTTTGCCCTACAGGTGCTGGTCTCATGTGGGGGACCTTCAGAGTGGCCAGACAGTGTCTATAGGAGAGAGGTGTGACTATAAAGCCATAGTGGAACATGAGGTCCTGCATGCCCTGGGATTTTACCATGAGCAATCCAGGACAGATCGTGATGACTATGTTCAGATATGGTGGGATGAAATTATTGAAGGTACAGTGAAATGGTTGACAATTGTCTGTAGATGCATGTTCCTGTTTTTACAATGCTAAAACATCTCTGGTTGAGAATGGCTGCCTACATGTTGACAACTGGACAATAATTTAGTCACGGGTAAAGCATTTTGAAAAGATGCTATGTGCTAAGTTTTATTTCTGGTCTTGCCTAATCACGTATGTTTTTGTCTAGGTTTTGCATATGCCTTTGACAAACACAATGACACTTTCCTTGATGACCTCAACACCCCATATGATTATGAGTCAGTCCTGCACTATGGACCATATTCTTTCAACATCAATAGCAACATTCCTTCCATTACAACAAAAATTCCTGAATTTAACGAGATCATTGGGCAGAGGCTGGATTTGAGCAGGATTGACTTACTGAGGTTGAATCGCATGTACAACTGCAGTAAGTCCTTCTTTTCACATACATATTTGAAAATCCTTACTCAAGCTTCATGATAATGTGGATGGAGTCACATGAGAAAAGCAAGAACACTTTACCCTTGGCATCCTCTCACAATGCTAAAAGAAACTGTATTTCTTATGCAGCAGCAAGCTCCATGGTGGCCAGATCCCCATTACTTTATAGAATACTACTGGAGTGAATCAAGGGTCTAACACCTTTCATTCACACAGACTTTTCCTGTAGTATTACTTGTAATAGTTACAGTTTCCTTAATGGATGATGATCATCATGCTGTTGATGATGATAAAATCTTCAAGTAACAGTGGTCTGGAATTGGGGTCTCAGAAATTGGACTATTTCAAGTTCCTTTTTCTGCCTGTGTGATGTTTGATGAGACAATTGGGGTCAAGAGCATGAATGGCAATAACTGTGCTTTCCAGCTCCACTGGTAAAGCTATGAAAGTAAATACTGCACATGCTGTGTGGTACTCACATACTCTGTTAACATAAACCTGAATATTTCCACTAGGTTCATCAGAAGTACATCTGATTTACACCCTGAAAAGGGAAATGGGCCGCAGAGCCTATTCCAGGCAGGCTCAGAGAAAATGATGGAGGTCTGAAAGGAAAAACTCATGCAGGGGCTGAGCTGGTTCCTGCAAGGAAATATTCAGCCAAGAGTGGGAAAAAGAGATAATGTGTTTCTTTCAGGAGAAAACATCATGTATGTGTGGTAACAGAGACATAGATGTGAAAGTGTGTAGTCTTCAGTTGCATTAAAACATATTTCCTGATGTTAAGTGCAGTATGTAAATGCTCCAGAATGGGGCTAACAGTGAGAGCCTTATTTGATATTAATGGACATGATAAAATATGTAACTATTTCTGGCAGCTTCGAGCCTCACCTTCTTGGATCAGTGCTCCTTTGAATACATCAATATCTGTGGGATGGTGCAAAGGGGACAAGACGGTGCTAACTGGGACCACACATTGTCCAAACCAGGAGATGAAGACCATACTTTGGTGGGAAACTGTGCAGGTAACACATGTAGTTTTAGATGGTCATTAGATTTTACCACACTTTTATGAGACATGAGAATGAAGATATACAGAGATAAATTTCATTAGGAATACCCTTCTATTAATGTTAATCACAGGATACCTGATGCTAAACATGACTCGAATTATCAGATAGAAAGGCTAATAATTTTAATTTGAAATATTAACCCTTCTTTAAATCTCC
>VZTV01026873.1:0-10400 GCA_013400875.1 Anhinga rufa
TACTGGCAGAATCCTCCAGTTGTATCTGCAAAAAAAGCAGCATTAAATCCCAATTAAAATTTTCAGGTTTGCCTATGCAGCAAGATTCAGCAGTATAGCTACTGCATACAGCCTCTAATCATATCTACACAAACAGCTGGTGCTTAGAGCTCCAAAAGTCTTGCTTTGACACAGAAGTAATGTCCCCTACAGTAAGTGTTCACTATTATAAGCAGGCATCCTCTGCTCTTTCCTGATTCCTATTTGTCTGCTTTGCATGGAGAGGTGTTTTTCCATTGTACTAGGGAAATATATACTAGGAAATCAGCCAGAAGCAACTGTGATTCCAGGCTGTGGAGCTTAGCACACATGCACAGCAAAGCCTATGATTCTTCTTCTGCTACTTCATGCTCCATCTCTGTTTGGCTTACCTCACACCATTTTCACAGCTACTGGTAGTTAACTAGGGCTTTCTGATGGGCTCGTAGCCATCACAAATACCCAGTTTGTGCAGGTATGTTATTCATATTTCAGCTGGTTGGCTGCAGTTTTACAAGTCAGCCACAAAGCTACTGAAGAGTTCTTTCTGCAGTTCTGGCAGAATCAGAAAGAACAGCAGTTTTACTGTCCCCAAACCACATGGAAGGAAGGGAAAAAGAGACCACTTGCTTCTGGAGCAGCTTTTCTTTGATCAGCTTCATTTGGTGCAGAGCCTGTTCAGGGCTTTTGAAAGAAGTGTGGGCTGGCTTGTGCTGCATAGCTAGGATAAGCTTTATCTTCAGAAATATAAAAAGCACCTTCCTGGCAAGGCAGATAAAGTTTGCTACTAAGCTACGGTAGTGAAGAACTCCCTTTTCTGTAGCTAGCACACTATGGAAAGCCATCACCCCTTTCACAGAACGCTATCGGTCAAAAACTAGCTGTGATGTGGACAAGCCAACGTGGAAGTTAAGGTAAAAAAGGTCCTGTCTCTGCATGTTACCAAGGCTGGCAATGCTGCTGAGGTTTCTAATAGCTTTGCATGCATGTATTTTCCAGTTGCACCAGGGAGGGAATGGAGAGTACTCACATTCCCTCTGAGACAAACCTAAATAGAAATTTGAAAGCAATGCAGCTGCAGTATGAAGCGGGGTGTCCTGACACTAATGCCAGATTGTCCGGAAAAGTTCCTTGCTGATAGGATTTTTGGGTAATTCCACTTCCCTCTTTTTTTTTTTTCCCCCATATGTGGCAGTGTGGGTGGAGATAGGGTCACTCCAGTGCTGTAGCCATTTCCCTCTGTTATTCTGAGAGACTCTGTGTCCCTGGCTAATGCCTTTTCCTGTACAGTTGGATCACAGAAAGGAACCACTGAGCTGTTGCCTAAGCAGCTGGAGAGTGACAGTGTGTGACTGCCGTGGGGAGAAGGAGAGGATAGATGACAATCACAGGAGAAGGCTGCGGGCTGCTGAGCCATAGCAGCACACTGTGTTGCACAGCAATTGGGAGAAGGGAGCTGAGAATAGGCTTTTCCTCAGCAAGGCCTGAGGGGACAAGATTCAGAGGTTCTCAAAAAAGCAGCAGTACCCCAGCTAGCAATTGATGGGAAGCTTTACATTTTGCCTTTGAAAATAGGGACTTCGTTGTTATTGTTGTCCACACAGTTTTTCAGTTTCCTTCTCATTTTCACTGTGTACAGTACTATGTATTTCACAGTTTGCAAGGCAAGTTTCGAGATGGGGAATTTTTTACTCATTTATTCAGCAATTCTTTGCAGTTTTAGACTGCCAGCTTGTGTTGTTATTAGGTGCATTTTACAAGAATCTGTGGATAATATTATCACTGAGAACAAGGCTGGAAGGAATCAAGTGAGGTCATCTAGCCCAGCCCCAGGACCTGGGGGCAGAATCTGATCTCTCATTGCTTAGTGGTGCTTGTCTAACCTGTTCCTAACAGTCTCCAGTGATAGGTTCAGCACCATCCCTAAGCAATCTATCTTAATGGCTACCTGTCCTCTGGGTGCTCTTAGATCATTTTTCTAAAACTGTTGAATAAAATGATTCTATACTGTTCTCAAAGTGCAAATACACAAAACTGGAATCTGAGGAACTGAACAAATAACGCAAAAATAAAGGAGGTGGAGAGGGGAAGGAAAAGACTTTTGCAAACAATAGAATAAAAATATGCATTTAGAAATATGAGATTAGCAGCTTATTTGGCTTTCAGCCTTTAACTGTATTGCAGCTCTATTGAGCCTTTTCATACTGGGCTGCTTTCAGAAATCTGTGGGACAGGCGTGGAAAGGCATGGAAGCAAGCCCATGTTCGGATAGTGGGGGGAAAAATCCACCATTCTGGTGGGGACAGAGAAGGCATGACAGGGAGCGGTGAGAGTTAATTCCAATAAAAAGAAGTATTCTTCAGTCTCAGAGAGCTAAAGCAAAAGAAGTTTGGGTCACGTCCACACAGCAGTGACTTGGAGATAAGTCAGGCTATCCTGAGGCAATCAGTTTTCTTTTAATACTGCAGGTGAAAAAGCTCCAGCTAATTGGAAGTGTGGTCTAAGAAAACATAGCTCTTAGCATAAATGCAGATATGCCGTGGAGGCTGGTGAAACATGCCAGAGGATAGCAAGAGCAATTTCAAATGAGCCTTCTTTCTAACAATAACAATTGTTTGCTTGTGATTCCTATCAGTTCCCACTGCATTCGACTGTTCTTTTAATAGTCCCGGAGTATCTACCTAGCCAGCTGTCTGCTTCTAAATGAGCCTACTTCTGACACCTGCTTGCTTCCATGTCCTTTTGCTCCTCAATCTCAATAAGTCCTCTGTGTCAGAAATGCCCAGTCTGATCCCAGGATCAGATCCTCAGTGATCCTCAGAGACTATCCTGAGGTTGTTAAGTATTTCTTCTTGAGTTATCCTGAGACCAAGTGATGATGAAGATGAGTTAGCCCTGAACATTTAAGAATTCTAACATAAGAAAAGTAACAAGTGATTTTTTTTTAAATTCATTATTCAGTGTCCATGATTTCAAAAATCTTTGCTCCGGTTTAATTTTGAAATAGTCCTTTCCCTTTGGAAAATCTCAGTACTAGACTAGTAATGAAAGTTATACCTCAACAAGTAGTGATATATTTTGGGCTACTGGCAAAACCTTGAGGGTATACCAGAGAAATTGGTATAAAAATATACCAGGGAAACAGGCATTGATATTATTGACCAAAAAGGTTACATTTTCTCCCTCCTGCTGAGTTGCATAACCAGAAAAAAACCAAACATGTCTATCCCTTCTGGAATGATTGAGAAGTCACTGTCATAATGAAGCCATGATAAAACAGTTTGCATAAAATTCCATTTTATTTCTTAGTGAACATGATGCATGCACAAAATAGATATATTTTTGCAAGCCTTGCCTGGTGGACTTGGGGTTAATGTTGTTGGTACCGTGTTACTATCTCCCTGTTTGTGTTGTTACTAAATGGAGTTGCTTGCTGATGGAATGCCAAGCTTTGCACTTAAAAAGGAGCCTTGCTAAGTTTTGTACCAAGAAAAATAGCCTTGTACTGATGAAATACTACACTTTCATCTTGGGAAAAAAGCACCTAGAAAATACTTGCTATGCCACAACACTCTGAAATGTACTTTATAACAAAACTATCAAAAGTACTGAATTCTTCCAGTTGGCAAAAGTCTCAGTAAACACATTTCTTCAACAAAGTTTTCTTTTCAGAGTCTGGCATGACAGAGATTGATGGGGGATGGGATCAACAAAAAGGAAATTTGTGATTCTGTAGTAGAAGGAAAGCCATGAAAGAGGAAGGGTGAGCTAAGGTTACTTGGCTGGATGTCTTGTAACAAATGTCTCCTTAGCATCACCTATATAGTGAGAATTACAGCTGGAGATCAATGGTTATCTTGGGCACAAAAGAGCAGAAGGAAATAAATAATTATGGAAAATGCTCCACATTTTGGACAATATGGTGAAAAAAATATTCCATGAATTCTAGTGGACAAACAAAAAATGCAACCTATACTTCCTAGCAGTACGGACAAGCTACTTCTCAAGAAAATAGTATTTGTCAACAGGTGCTTACCACATGCCTTCACTGTACTGCTGCCTGACTGTGTACAGGGCTCAGTCCCAAAAGCCATGAAGGTAGAGTTTGCTGGTCCATTCCATAGGTTCCTCAATCTGCTTTGTGAAGTACAGAAGTTATTGCATCAGAGGTTAGCACTTCATCCTGAAAAATTACTGCTATTCCCAGTGCACGTCTTAATAGTTATTACTGGAGTTAACACAAAATGGAATAGAAAAATAGAATTCCATGACAAAATCTTGCCAGCTCCTTGGGGTATAGGTAAGTGGTATTTTTAGGAGCCTGCTCAGGTCTTCTGCTTCTTTGCAAGCCTTTCATTCCAGGTTTTAATGGGACTTACTTTTACAACCCTTTTCCACCATCCTGTTAGCAGTAGCTTTAAAGTGAAGCATGCCAGTGATGCCTATACATCTAACAGATGTATGAGTCTGCGTAATGAACAGTTAGTTCTCTGAATCCAAAGGATGGAAAATTAAAAAGGACTATCCTGACTGTAGGCTAATGTTTTGGTGAAAGGCAAAATCTAAAAACCATGTTCCCAGATCAGGACAGGGTACATGAGTTCACAGGACAGCAAAGCAATGTGAAGAAACACATCTGGAAGGAATAAAATAGGTAAACTCACCATTTTGGTGTTGTGAGATGTTAATATTGGCACTCTAGGTAGAGCAAACAGCAAGTGTTTATCTCGACATTGGCACTACAATTCAAAAGCTTCCTACAGAAATGCAACACCGTGGACACACTAGAATTTCAAGCAGAGAACGGAATGCATAATATCTAGTTATTTCCTATGTAGCAAGAATTGCCATGTGATGATGCAGGGGGTTTTATTAGTTAACAGAAGAGCTTAGTATAAAATAATCCCTATCAGAGAGACTTGTGTCAAACAGCTTTTAACTGGAGGGTGACTAAATTACAAAGCACGATGTTAAGGTCCTTTTCTGATTTCTCATCCATTTCAATCCCTAGAAAATTAACAGTCTCTATGAATAAACACCTTTCCCAACCTATTGTTCAAACTCAGCTCACACTATCTGTCCAGTGAAAAGCTATACCTATTCTGTGTTTTGCTTTTAATAGCACAGAAATGAAGAACAGTGTTGCATGAAGATTGGCTCAGCCTCTTGTTTTTCCCTTGTGCTTCACCTCCTAGAGCTGCTCAGCCTAACTCCCTTCTTCCTTAGAGGCCCCATTCTGACTTTCACTATAAGTAAGGCAGGGAAGCAGCCTTCTGCTCTTGTGGGTCATAACCTCCCCTCTAGACATATTTTCCAGTAAAAATCAACATAAGCTAAAAAAAGCCAATGTGATGCTGCTGTAAAACCACATATTTCATTCAGAGGGATTTAAACTGATGAGGATAAGTGGAAAAGCCACGGAAACAACAGTTTATCCCCTTTACTCCCTTCAGGATCATTTTGCTGAAAGCAGAGAGGACTTGTTAAATGATGTCCTAGAGAAAGGAGCCGAGAAAAACAAGTCAGACTCAACATACCGCTATAGTTTATATAACTGTATTGGGTGTTCATGCCCAGGTATTGGGAGGAGGGACTGCAGGGCGGCCTATGTGAGGACAGGCCAGGGCTTCCCTCGGTCAGACGTGGCTGGCTCCAGCCGGCTCCAACCCACCCACCGCAAGGCACAGCTCAGCCCAGCAGCCAAGGTGGTGGTGCTTCTGGGGAAGCATATTTAAGAAAGGGACAGGCAGTGAGGAATGAGGGGAAAAAAAATGTGAGAAACAACCTTGTGACCACTAAAGTCAGAGAAGGAGGATAGGAGGTGGTGCTCCAGGCACTACAGCGGAGATTCCCCTGCAGCCCATGGAGGACCAGGGTGGAGCAGCGTCCACACTGCAGCCTGGGGAAGACCCCGTGCCAGAGCAGGGGGATATGCCCTGAAGGAACTGCAGCCTATGGACAGTCTGTGCAGCAGTAGAGGTATTTTTTCCTGGGGGGACTGTATGCCATGAGAAGTACCCATGTTGGAGCAGGGGAGAAGTGTGAGGAGGTAGGAGTGGCCGAGAGGTATCGTTGTGGACTGACTGCAAACCTACATTCCCCATCCCTCTGCACTGCTCAGGGGCAGCGAGGAAATAGAGGAGTTGGGAATAAAGGAGGAAGTTGAGCCTAGGAAGAAGTTGAGGGAGGAAAGTGTTGTTTTAACTGCTGTCTTTGTTTCTCACTATCAAAATCTATTTTAATTGGCAATAAATTACATTAATTTTCCCCAAGGTGAGTCTGTTTTGCCTGTGACAGCAACTAGTGAGCAATCTCCTGGTCCTTATCTCAACCCACAATATTTTCATCTTATTTTCTCCCCCTGTCCTGTGGAAGAGGGGAAGTGAGAGAGCAGCTGGGTGGGTGTCTGACAGCCAGCCAAGGTTAATCCACCACAATAACTAAAACCAGAATTAAGACCATCTGCCTTCCCAAGACAGGGGAGACATTGTAGCAAATTCCTTTTTCCTCAAGATATAATGTAAAGCTAAGCATGACATTTCCTCCTTTTTCTTTCCTCAACAATGAATGCTACAAAAACATTTTTGTAGTAACTGCAGTGCTACACTGACACATCGTTTTTACACTCACAAAGCACCAATGTTATGTTGCATTAATGGTCCTCCGCGTCACATTGTACCATGTCTTCATTCTGAATTTATCTACTTATTTCACAGGTTAGAGGAGATGAGCTATGAAACTGGCTTAAAAGGCCTGAAATTCTCTTTCTGCTTTCTGTGACTTTGAATTTATTTTTTTTTAATTTATTTATATATATTATATATATTTTAAGTATGTATTAGGTGTGGGATTTTTATAAAAAAATTTGTGCAGCTAGATAGTAAAGATTAAAAAAAAAAAAACAAATAATTGAAAAATATGTAAAAAAAGAAAGCCAGACAAATTTTATAGTCATTGAAACGCACTGTAGAATTACGTTTATACAGTAGGCCAGTATATTCAGAACACTTCTTTTTGGTAACAAACTTCCACTTCTTTTTCCTTGTGTGTCATAGTGCTCTTTATATGGTTAACTGTTTTTATTTTTAGAACATCTCTGAGTTCTAGGGCTACATTTGGGAGCAGAGGTTAGCAATAAGCAACCACTAATTTCGCCAGGTTTCACAAGAACCATATGGAAGAGAAGTTCTGGAAAGAGATTTATCAATTCTCTCAGAAAGAGACAACCAGAGAGAGGACAAAGGAGGCTATATGAACTCTTGACCCCTTTTTCCCTGTTGAAAAAATGGTACCTCACAAAGATGCAGTATATCTCTACTTTTCCTAATTTTTAACGTTGGGCTGTGGCATAAAAACATGATCAGATATTTAAGGACATCTTTTTACTCATTTTTCTTTATGTGGGAACTATGTGAGGCTGCTATGGGAACAAAGGAGCTGAGAACCTCTATTGCTGCTTTTCTTCTCTAGCTATTTTACGAGTCCTCTAGAGAAGGCATGAATGTTCACCCCCATGTGGCTATCAGGCATGAATTAGTTTCCTAACAGTCTTAATGATTACAGAATTAAAGTTCCCCTCCCTTCTTTTTTCATTCCTCTAATACTATATCCTCCATATGTATGTACACACAAATAGGAATGGACCAAAACTGCAGCATGTTATCCCTTACAGAAGACAGAATCAAAGGGTAATCTTGTCTGTCCTGTGTGTGTCTCAAACTCGTGCCTAGGTTCTAGGCAAAAAGACCTAAGATATATACTGATTTATATCAAGTACAAGATATATTAAAATCCTGCTTTTAATTTATGTCAATTAGCTTTTAATGTGAAGAGGAGAAATATTGTCACTTTGTCATGAATAGCATGCAAGGACCCATACCCTCTCCACTCAGAGGAAATTTCTGAGGTTATAGCTCAGTGATATTGAAGTTCTACCAGTTTTGATGTCTGATGACTGATTGCTTTAACAGGACATATGTAATTTAATACCTGATGTTATTTTCTCTCTTTCTCTTCCTCTCTTTTTTCTCAGAACAAATTATGACATCGACATCTAAAGGAATTTTCCGGCCATTTTTTATTATCTTCATTGTCCTTGGTTGTTTCATGGCATTTATTCTAATTTATATCAAACCAACAAATAGCTGGATCTCTGGACCTATAGAATCAGCCAGTTCAGTTTTAAAAATGAAGAGCTTCTTTTCTTCCAAAACTGATAATCTTAATGAAACTACTATTTTGATCTGGGTTTGGCCATTTGGTCAGACATTTGATCTAACATCCTGCCAAACAATGTTCAATATCCATGGGTGCCATCTGACTATTGACCGCTCACTATATAATAGATCCCATGCTGTTCTCATTCATCACAGGGACATTAGCTGGGATCTGACTAATTTACCTCAGCAAGCCAGGCCACCATTCCAGAAGTGGATTTGGATGAACTTGGAGTCTCCAACTCATACTCCACAAAAGAGTGGCATTGAACACCTCTTCAACCTGACCCTGACTTATCGGCGTGATTCAGATATTCAGGTGCCTTATGGCTTCATGATGGTCGGTACAAGTTCCTTTACATTTGAAGTGCCAAGTAAGGAAAACTTGGTCTGTTGGGTTGTAAGTAACTGGAACCCTGAGCATGCTCGAGTCAAGTACTACAATGAGCTTAGCAAATACATTGAAATCCATACCTACGGACAAGCCTTTGGAGACTACGTCAATGATAAAAACTTGATTCCAACTATCTCCACTTGCAAATTCTACCTTTCTTTTGAAAATTCAATCCACAAAGATTACATTACTGAGAAACTTTACAATGCTCTTCTGGCCGGATCAGTACCAGTTGTACTGGGCCCTTCCAGAGAAAACTATGAGAATTACATTCCAGCAGACTCTTTCATACATGTGGAAGATTTCCTCTCCCCCAGAGAGCTGGCAGAATATCTTCTGATGCTTGACAAAAATAACAAGATGTACCTTAGTTATTTCAACTGGAAGAAGGATTTCTCGGTGCATCTTCCTAGGTTCTGGGAATCACACGCATGTCTTGCTTGTGACCATGTGAAAAGACACCAGGAATACAAGTCCATTGGAAATTTAGAAAAATGGTTTTGGAATTAATTTGTGTGTGTGTGCACTTTTTTGAAGAAGCTGGAAGAAACTTCAGTCCAAGTGGAGAGGAAAGGAAAAGAGAAAAAAAAAAAAGAAGGAAAAGAGAACCTTATGTCATGGTTTACCAGCTATCCTCTCTTGGCTATCCTATTTATATTTTGTAAGAGATTTTAAAAGATCAGCAGCAGCAGTCATCAATACTCAGTTTTAAATTATAATGTACATACTAATTACATGCACTGAAGAATATTTGATTGTTTACTATAATTTTTAAACAAGGTTTTCCACATTTTCTGTGAAATATGTCCCAGTCTTACACAGTAGTCATTTTTAACACTTTTTATTTTTAACATTACATTTGCTGTTTAACCTATTTGGAAAATGAGGACACAACTTTTAAATGCCAGAGAGAACTCTAAGAACATAATTTGCTGTTCCAGTCTGAAATGTGTGTAATATTTCAAAAGACAGTAAAGTTTTTTAAGGTTCATCTTACATTTTAAGAGCACAGTAAAGTTCAATACCTACCATTATTCCAGTGTGATCAATTGCACCCCTTTTTAAGGGTGATGAATATAGTTTTTAAAAGGTATTACAATAGTAACCAGTCTTTGTTTCTAAAAATAAGATGTTTCTTAACAAATAGCTCCACTAAGTTGCTTTAGGAATACGTCTGTTCCTACATTCCGAAGACTAAAGAAGTCAGATATAGAGAAGATGAACAACCTTAGTGACCAAAGCCCAGATTCATCCAATTTTTGAGTGTATTTAAATGCAGCATGTCCTTAAGTCTTATTGTGTCTCAAGTATTGTCTACCTGAACCAGGGCTGTAAGTGGTGTTATACAGAGATAAACAGATTTTAACATAAGTATTTGATTACATCAGCCTCATGCACTGAATTCAGCTGATAATAATTTTTAGAAATAGCTTGTTGAGAAATTTTAGCAATTTCTCTCATATAATTTCTTGAATAATTGTGAATTTGTCCCCAATTCTGTAAGGATCTGTTGAACTTTAATTGTAGGTGGACAACTTGTTGTTAAGACTCATGAATGTGGAACAAAAATGACCAAACAGTATATTTTCTGAAAGAAATATGGTGAAATTTGGTAAATAAGGTATCAGGCTGATGTATGCAACCATTCAACTCATTAAGCTAATGAATTTTGGTTTTTGAAAATATTTTATGTGACAGATATAAACAAATGCACTCTTAAGAGCGGCTGTTGCTATCAAAATTTGAATATATAAATAAGTTCTTAAATATTA
>VZTV01026876.1:0-17769 GCA_013400875.1 Anhinga rufa
CCATTCTATGATTCTATGACTTAAGGAAAATCAACCTGAAAATCTGGCTTACTCACATATCTGGAAAGATCTAGGGAAATCATTCTGTGCTATTGAGAAGCTAAATTTTTTATTAATCAAAATTTTGCCTTGAGCTCTCTATAGTTATGTCAAAAGTTCTAGGCATCCCTAGAACAAATGTATTAACTCTTTGCCAGGTTTCATGTTAATTGTATGTAGTTTTTCAGTCAAATTAATTTTAAAAAGGGACTAGAGTCACCAACAAGTGCTTTTTAATTTCCAGCATTTCTTTTAATTATTCTTGGACTATACTGTTGTACTGCTATTCTTTCCTCTGACCCTCAATCAATAAACATAAAATTAATAGGTGCTATGAACTAAAAGAAGCCCATTATAAATATAAGTGAAACAGTATTTAAGCAACTAAGAAAACTACTGTTTTTACATGACTAAGCTAAGTAAATCAAAAATTATGGCTGCTTGATATTCCCTTCCTTAATTCTCCCAAAAGGCAAAGCAGAGACCCATCTGTATTTTGTTTGATTTAGTCATTTAGAACAGGCTACACTTTTTTCCTGTTTGTTTTTTTTTTTTTAAAATAACCACTTCTTTGTATAATTTAGATGGTAACTGATGAAATAGTGTTTTTTTCCTTTATAAAAATGTGTATATTTATAGAACTGTATAAATAATAGAACACTCAGAAGAAGCCTCTAGTAATAATAATTTCTTCTAACATGAACTTTTTGGTCTAAATGATTTCTCTTTGATCAAACAGCATCAATGTGTTGCAAAACCTGTTGCCTTTAACAGCTGGTGAAAGTATAACAAATTTTCAAGATGGCTTAAGAGTTTACTAAGGAATATATGAGGCAAGGGCAAGTAACACAGTGACTTTAAACAGAAATACAGCACAAATTGGGCAGGGAATTAAGCTGCAGGGAAGAATGGGAGTGTATAAATCTTTAGAGATGGAGGAAACCAGCCGTTGTACCTCTTTTGGTCTCAGAACTATTCTTCCTGACAGCAAGAGATTTGCTATTAAAAGCATTTCACTCTTCCCAGTACTTTTCATTTACAAAGTGTTAAAGATTTTCTATGACCTTATCAAGTCTTCACTTGCTCACATTCACCTCTGCTCTAAAAAGTACCAACAAGAATTTTCTCTTTAATTCCCTAATATAATTAAGTTAAGCTTGAAGCAACTCTTCTCTTCTGTGATTAGGTTGAAGTTTGCTGTTTCTGATCTTGGTGTCTGAGAGCCAAGGAATCTGTATTTTCCAACTGTGCCACCTAGTTTAATAAAGTAATATAAGAATCCCCAGCAAGCCTTGTCCCCTGAGCCAGAACTCTCACCCAATTCTAACCAATTTATAAATATGCATTATTTCTGAATGTGGAGCCCTTAACACACTCCGATGCTTTGAAACTAGCAGATTAATTATCTGGAAGAGCAGCCCTTCCACAGTTAAATTTTCATGGAAACACAGACACATCAAGCTCCCAGCAAACTATACCAGGAACATGTAAGCAACACAGGGCAGCAAAAGGCAGGAAGGTTCCTGTATGGTAAAGCAGTTTTCTATTTAAGTAAGTACATTCAAAGGAGGTAAGAGAAGCAACACCTCCAAACACAAAGCATTTTTCTCAGAAGTCCAGGTTTTTTCCTCCTCCACCTCTCTCTGTTCACGTATACTAAACCACAGGACCTACTGATGTCAGAGGAGATAAGAAATTATCAGATTGGCACTGCCACTCCCGCTCCTTTTAGCATGCAAGCCTGACTGAGTTGAGGCAGCCACAAAGAGGGTGTAAGACAGAAAAGCAGCCCTAGGCCGCCTCCTGTTCTCTGGTGTCTTCTGGTCAAGAATATTCATTAGTAACACAGACAAACTGATTGATGACATGCAACTCATCCATACCCTATCTGTCAAATATTGAAAAGATAGTCCATTGATTTGTACAGGTCATTGATCAACTATTTTAGCAATGCACTGTCACACAAAGAAGGACAAGCGGGAACTCTGGTAATTGTGCCGGAACTGTAGAAAAGGGAATAACATTTCCTAATGCCTACCTATCCAAGTAGCTTCTTCTCCCTGTCTCTGAAATTATGGCTAGTAGGTATAAATGCCAACATAACCGACATATTTTCTGTTTACTATCAGATTTCTATATTTATTTCAAATAGGTACAAATAAGATAAAAAATGACATTTACTATTTAGAAATCCTACATGCATATGAAATACCATTTGACTACTACTGTAGGCTTTTTACCTGCCCTAAGGCAGATGACCAAAATGCCTGCTGCAAGATTTCTGCAGAGTCCATCACTGTCCCCATCCCAAGAGTCACAAAAACACAAGCCAAGAAAGCCACAGGGAATGACGTGGTCCGTCTTGAACACAGCAGAGAACTATTTGTTTCTTATTAAGGAAATAATATAAAGGAAAATATTTTAATTTGCTGCATTCATGCTGGCTGACTTTTGATATTAAAAAAATAACATCCTAACATTACTTTCAGAAAGAAAAATGATTAGTACATTTAGTCAGTTAAGGTAAGGAAATTTCCTAACCAGCACAAACTTATCTGTCTGACATGTGATACTCACTACATTTTCATAGAAATGGTAGTAGACCTCCATACTTTCATCCCCCCCAAAATATGGGGAAAGGTAAAAATGAGCTTTTAATACAATCTTTTATGCTTTAAAATTTTCAGGGGAATTACTGACATTTTGTGCTTGGTGCTGCTGCCTCGGGGCTGGCAGGGGCTGCAGGGCAGCCTCTGTGAGGAGAGGCCGGGGCTGCCCGTGCTGGACACAGCTGGTTCCAGCCAGCTCCAACCCACCCATCCCAGGGCACGGCTGAGGGGGCCTCTGGAAAAGCTTGTGTAAGAAAGGGCAAAAAATGTCAAAAAGAAAAATGGAACAAAAAAAGTGAGAAACAGTCCTGTAAGCACCAAGGCAAGAGAAGGAAAATAAGGAAGGGGAGAAGGTGCTCCAAGTGCTGGAGCAGGGATCCCCTGCAGCCCCTGGAGAGACCACAGCGGACACACATCCACACTGCAGCTTGTGGATGATCCCACACTGGAGCAGGTAGACGCGCCCTGAAGGAAGCTGCAGCCCACAGAGAGCCCATGCAGGAGTAGGTTTATGCTGAAGGACTGCAGCCTGTGGGAAGGGCCCACGATGGAGCAGGGGAAAAGCGTGAGGAGGAAGGAGCTGCATAGAGGAGCCCTTATGGACTGACCATGGCCCCAATTCCCCACCCGCTGTGCTGCTTGGGGGGAAGCAGGTAGAGGGGTCAGGAGTCTTCACTGAGCCAGGGAAAATGTGTTTTAATTTTGGGGGGTTTTGTTTCTCACTATATTAATTGGCATTAATTTAGTTGTCTCCAAGTGAAGTCAGTTTTGCCTGTGACAGTAATCAGTAAGTTATCTTCCGGTCTTTATCTCGACCCATGAGCTTTTTCCATGCTATTTACTCCCCTGTCCTGTTGAGGAGGAGGAGTGAGCGAGCAGCTGGGTGGGTGTTTGGCCTTTAACCAAAGTTGATAGAATCATAGAATCACAGAATGCCCTGAGTTGGAAGGGACCCACAAGGATCATCAAGTCCAGCTCCTGTCCCTGCACAGGACAACCCCAAATTCACACCATATCTCTGAGGGCGTTGTCCAAGTGCTTCTTGAATAGCGTCAGGCTTGGTGCCGTGACTGCCTCCCCGGGGAGCCTGTTCCAGTGCTCCACCACCCTCTGGGGGAAGAACCTTTTCCTAATACCCAACCTAAACCTCCCCTGGCACATCTTCCTGCCATTCCCTCGGGTCCTGTCATTGGTCACCAGAGAGAAGAGATCAGCGCCTGCCCCTCCTCCTCCTCCCCTTGTGAGGAAGCTGCAGACCACGATGAGGTCTGCCCTCAGCCTCCTCTTCTCTAGGCTGAACAAACCAAGTGACTTCAGCTGCTCCTCGTACGATTTCTCCTCTAAACCCTTCACCAACTTCGTGGCCCTCCTCTGGACACTCTCTAGTAGCTTTATATCCTTAATGCACTGTGGCACCCAAAACTGCACACAGCACTCGAGGTGAGGCCGCACCAGCACAGAGCAGAGCGGGACAATCCCCTCCCTCAACCAGCTGCAATGCAGTGCTTGATGCACCCCAGGGCACGGTTGGCCCTCTTGGCTGCCAGGGCACACTGTTGGCTCATGTTCAACTTGCCATTGACCAGAACCCCCAGGTCCCTCTCTGCAGAGCTGCTCTCCAGCCTCTCATTCCCCAGTCTGTATGTGCATCCAGGGTTGCCGTGCCCCAGGTGCAAAATCCGGCACTTGCCCTTGTTAAACTTCAAGGTTAACTTACCACACTTTTTCTCCGGATGATGCTTCCATGAACAGCATATCTGTCTAGACCCAAGATCTTCTATGAACCTTGACATTACAGAATTTCAACTACATATTTATTAAAATATTAATATCCCATGAGGTAAAAACCATCTTGTCATCCCTAATTTATTTCTTTACAGAGAATTGATGTTTACAGACTGTTTGACTCCCCTAACATCACAGATTATTTTCATTGCAGCAGGACTTGAACCTACATATTCCAAGTCTGACTCCTGGGCTGCAAGAAGTCAAACTGAAATGACACAGTGCCTCACAATGTTGTTCAGCTTCCTGAGGGAAGTAGCAACTACTGTTGACATCTTTACAACAGCTACTTTTATTACTGCATGGTAACAGCATACTACCAACACTGATTAAATGAATTCCACTGAAGATATGAAAACATTTTACAAACACTATCAAAGTCCTCCTTATTATTAATAATGTCACCTAAATAAACCCTTCAATTGAACAGTAGCACGACCAAACCATTTCATTACAGGCAGACCACGAAGGAAGTATGAGTACCTTTGCCATAGACACACGAGCTGTATCAGGGGATTATAGCAGACGGTTTCACCAAGATCAACCAACCTGCTGCTGATTTCTATTATTGAAATTGTCTCCCAGGCATAGTCTGTTCTAAAGCAAAATTTATCTGTGGAAAAATGTGCATTTTAGTTTCCAGTACAAAGAACTATCACTAGGAACAATCACTAACCCTAGGATTTAAAACAAAATGAAATGAAAACTGAAGGGGATCTGAAGTACATACAGAGCTACATATTTATTTCACAGGGGAGATTACTGTAAGGACACCAAGACTGTCAAGTAAAAAGGGCAAAAATTATAAAATTATAATTACAATTAACATAGGAATGAAAAGCCTATTAGCCTTTGTTTTTAGGCTAAATTTTCTTGAGAATCTTCAGCCCACCAAAGGCAGCTCTGCTGCTTCTCCTCAATCTTTTAACATATCCAACTGAAAACTAATCTCAGTCCCTTAAAAAACAAAAATCACCCCACAAAAAAAAAAAAAAGAAATCCAGTATTTTGTTTTTAGCTGGATCAGATCCCTTATGTGGCTGAAGATGTGCACACACAGTACTAAGTCTGCTACTGGGTAATTGGTAAGAACCAAGTGTGTGGACCAAGAGTGAAAAGAAAGACGATTTGGATCGTGTCCTTTAGTGGTCCATTCTGCCTTTAAAGAGATCTCAACTGTCTGTTAAATTGCATCCCCACAAAAAAAAAAAAAGATGCCAGGTACAATTTTGAAAAAGTACAAAGGAAGATAAATCTTGTAAATCTGTGTGTGTAGCTCCCAGGCAGAACTGTTCATCTTTGTCACCCAAATTCAAACTACAATACCTGGGGAGAGCTAAGCTCCTCACAATAACATTTACAACAGCCAGTAGCAAGAACAGAGTGTATTTTAGGTAAGTAATAGGAAATCCTGAAGAAGTAATTTCGATCCCTGGAGATAATCAAAATCTAACTGGACATGTCTCTGAACAACCTGCTCTGGCTGACCCTGCTCTAAGCAGGGGGTTGGACCAGACAATCTCCAAAGATGCCTTCCTGCCCTGACTAGTCTGTGACTGTCAGTGAAATTCACACCACCAAGACACCTTTAGGAGGCTGTATGGTGGTTGGAAATCCACATCTCACAACCACAGAAGTTTGGGTTTTCCTATCACTTTCACTTTTGAAAATACCTTCTGCCCCACATAAAGTAAATGCTTTTATAAAAGTTCTCTGGAATTATATATTTTGGTTTCTGACAGCTAAATGTATCACTATATTTCAAATAGTAATATTTTGACTTTATTTTGAATACTGGTACAACACATTAAGTAATAGATTAAGAACAGAAAAACAAAGCTATTTATATCCTAAAGATACCAAACAAACAAAAAAAAATCTCAATGTGTTGTCATTAAGACTTAAAACTTTCTGGCTATACATTCTTTCTCAGGAAGGTGTAACGATTTACTGTTTTCATGAAACTTTTTAGTACAAATTCTAATCTCAAAAAAAAAGTTATTTTATATTCAGTACTTTTTCTGGCAGTCCTTTAAACTCCTCTTTTTTTGACTTACAGAGCTATCAGTCACTATTCAAAAGTCCTCAGTAAACTACATCAAGTGCCCTAAAAGAAAGCCATCAATCATATTGACTAGAACTAAGAAAGGCCAACACCATGTTAATTGCATGTAAAATCAACAGGAATTTGCAATTGATTTTCTCAAGCAGAATCCCTCCTATGCTTTGCATGTGTTGAATTACTAAGTATTCTTACTGTAGAAGGAACTCAGGAAATCACTTAATATTATCAAAACATAGGAAAAACAGTAGGACATGGAGAAGTTTTTCTTTTAAAACCTTGGTTGCATCAAATAATAGCTACCATGCTCCTCTGAGATTTTAGGGCAGGGCTGCTTTCAGTGGCTGTGCACCTTCTAATATCCCAACAGCTGCTGCAGCTCTCAGACATTAGGCTCACAGAAAGCCCTGGCTAACTGAGTGTTAGTGTTCGAAATGCAAGTAGTAGTATTAGTAGTGTAACATCCCTAAACAAGGATGACGCATTCAAATCCACTGAACAAAACCCCCACCGCTACTTCTGTATTTCTAAATTCCAGAAATGTCCACTTTGGTGATCACACAATTCCTTTTGTAGAAGTCTCAGCGTAATTCCTTATGAAGAGTATTAAAATTGTACGCACAGCTGTATCCATTTTAGTCTGACAAGCCTTTGTTCTTAGTTTCAACCCTCTGCTTTTTTCACTTTATAACTTGGGGGGACATTCTCTTATAGATGAGTTCAATGTTTCTTATATAACTCGCTGTGCAGGAGAAGATAATTATCCCCTGAGTAAGTTCTGACACCTTTCTTCCCCTTTCCTTTTTTTTTTTTTAAAGAGTGGGTAGATGAAAGCATGCTTTCTGAATTTTATATTGTATGTAAAATAATCATACTTCTTTCCCATTTGATCTATATAATCTTTATCTAGCATCAGTCACATAAGCTTAAAAAACAACAGGGGCAGATCACATGAAAGCATTCTAGAGGGGCAGATGTAGAGATTAACAACTATGAGAAGGATACATTTTCACTGGCCTTCCAGACAGATCATAATATCTTTTAAGACAAATTTTTAATCCTGCAAGTAACAGACTGATGACCTAAAACATTCTCAAAGTGTAATATTATGTATGACATCTACACACGTTGGGGAGTTAAAATCCAAAAACATACAAAAACAAGTGGGGATTTTGGATGGTTTGGGCTTTTGTTTGTTTTAAAAGCAGCCTGTCAGCACTTCATGGTTCATTAAGAGAGTCATCTTGCGTTCTCCTTCAAATACTATTCCTTCTGGGAGACTTTTCTCAAGAATATGAAGGGCCAGATTGTGGGTCACACTCTGTCCATGTTGCATGTCTGTTGGCATAAAAAGGCTATAAAATTCAGAGCAATGGCAGGCAAGATGGCTCAGCTGACCTAAAAGGCTACTGTAAGGGGCGGTTCACCCACTCCTCTGCTGTCTCCTGGTTCTACCCCTTTTCCCTTTTGCTCCCAGACACATGCTCTTGTGCCTCTCTCACACTGACTGTGGTACTAATCTGACTTAACAGCAAGCTGATGTGGCTCACCATGGTAGCAGAGTCTCTAGTTCCCTCCCCTTCCACTCTTTACTACTTTTTTGTTCCCCTCTGAACTGCTCTGGTTTACCAAGGGGTCAACTAAGCATCAGGACAGAATAAGGAGCAGAGGGAGGAGAACATGGTACCATCCCTTTCAGTGACAGTGAACCCTGCAATCAGCTAAGCCCTTGTTGTCCAGTTATGTCCTAATTCACCTAATTTCAATAGCTGAGAACCAGCAAATTGAATATGCTGGCAACAGGAGCCTGCGTACCACCCAGCTCTCTAGAGCACATTGTTGGGTGCAGTCAGAGCATTACTGTGCTCTGAAGTTCCTTTTAAAGTAATTCTCAGGAAAAATAATAATTAGAATAACATTCAAAATTTTTACGTTTAGTCTGAAAGTAGACCTCAGATCAAGAGACCTAGAGATCAAGGGACAATAAAGCTGCCCCATCCTACATCCTACTAGCTCAGCTTGTCTGAACCTAAAAGTGTGTAGTTCTGCATCCACCCATACAGTAAGAGGTATTGATTATATTACTGAAAGATGCTTTAATTAATCAGTAACAGGAATTAATCAGGGGGCAAGGGAAGGGGAAAGAAAAGAATCATAATCCTTAATGGTGAAGAGCAAGAGAACCTGGATAAGTGTTTGGAAAAATTACAACAGTCTTTGAAAGACGAAACTGAAGATATGTTCAAAAATCCAGCTAGGTAAAAACAAATACATCCAGGAGGTCTTAGGTTTAGGCATCACATTTGTTATAAATTGAGTAAGAAGTGAGCCTCTTGAGAAGCAACTCTGCTGCTCTCCCAGGTAATTTAACATTTTTCCTCTACGAGGTTACATAACTTGTGAAGATTACTCCGGTACTGGCTCTCCTGGGGAGCAGAGTGGGAACAGCTGAATGCTCTGATAATATCGAAGTATTGATTTGTTGGTCTAAACAAACTCACTGTCAGGCAAAACCTTTCATGCAGTAGTTTCATGAGCAGGAATTCTGCGTGATCACTGCGTTCAAACCTCAGTTCGCCAAGCAGCAGCAGCAGCGCTAACTGAAACAGTACCTCTCCTCTCGCCGTGTGCACTTGGTCAGGCCAGGACAGCGGTGCTGACACCACGAAGAGAACCATACTCAAGAATGGACTAAGGCTCAAAATAATCTGCTTAAGGTTTTTGTGCACATCTTTTTTCTTTCTTCAGATCAATTTTCTTAATTAGTTACTTAATCCAACAGAACATAATGTCTTTAATATGGTTGAACTAAACCAGATTTTTCTGACATGAATAAAAAGCTGCTGATTCAGTCCCCCTCCCAACTTCTATCCCCAGCCCTTTTTTAAAGAAAAATGCAACAATTGGATTTCATTTCTGTATTACCATGTGTGCCCTACTAAGAGATCAGATAAGTAAACTGAACCTTAATTAAGGATTTAACTAAGTATCCTTTTTAACTTGTTGCATGTGTATTTTAGCCATAGTACTGACTAAGTAAGACTGACACTTTTTCAGCAACGCTGGAGTCTCCTTGAAAATACTGACACCTTCAGTGAAGTACTGGAAATTAAATAAATACTGTACACTGTGGGGAGGATTTTCTCTGCTTTAACCCATATATACCTGAAATGGAGTAAGCACAGATTCAGAATAACAAAGACTAGTGTTTTAACTAAAAGATGAAAAGAAAACAGGATAAAAGTCCAAAAGCTGAAATCACAAGAGAAAATGAATGGAGATAGGCATTGGGCATTAAATTTGTTTAAAGAATGCACAATGCTTTTGAATGTCATACTAAGTACATTTCAGTGCAATATTCAGTGCAAACACAGTTATTTCCATTAAAGAGTTAAAAACCTGAATAGTAGAGGTATGCTTATATTAAGGTGCATGCTTAATTATCAAGCCAATGTCTAGATAGTGAAACTGAGTCACAGAAACCAAAACATATGTCCTAAGCCCTGAGAGTTTGAGGAGATAAAGATTGATCAATTTGCAAAACTACAGCAAGATAGTCCTCTTGAGTAATTTTTCACTGAAAAAAAAATGGTTAAAAAGTTTTTCTCCTTGACACCACTCATCTGCTTTCTATTAGCTATTTAAATGGTTTATTCCACCCACCTCCCTCCCCACCCCNCTCTTGAACAAGCTAGGCTTTACTTTATCTTTGTGCAAGACACTTGATCTTAGTTTTTAACCATGGCCAGTTTAGCTATAAATTGGGTCTGGTACTCAAAGTACGGGTCAGCTCAGCAAAAATAAAGCATTGTATCTGAGAGGAACTAGCAACGTGTATGTGGATTAAGTACACTTTGTTAAGCTTAAAACATCTCTGCAGGACTCAAATTCTTCTGATTAAATTATAATTTATATTACTTCTATGTATGAAATTAAGAAAAATCCTGCTATAGCCATTAATGTACTAACCACGTGAACCCTCTTTATGCGTGCATGTTTACTGCAGCCACTGGAAGTGGAGCAATCCACTTTGCTGGATCAGACTTGTTCTGACTACAGCATCTGTCACCAAGTGTGCTGCCATTCTCAGGCACCCATGCTGAAGGAGAACGTCCTGCTACAGACATTGTGTTATGGCACATAAAAGGCAGAAATCCAGGTACCCTAGAGGATCCACTCCTACAGCAAACAGGGGAGCTCAGTCTTGGGGTCACAAATGCAGGACTGCTTGAATGATAAAGGAGGAGTTGCCTCCTTCTACCACCTCTTCCGTGTAGGAATTCAGTGAAAAATGTACAAGGTTACTTATTGAAGTTTTCCTCCTTTAGGATAACCCCCTCAAGCTTGCTTTTGCAATAGCAAGAAATTTGAGCCTGATGAAGGGCAGAGCTGGCTACAGTCAAATGGAATCCACATGCTTGTGCAACATGAAAAGGCAGAATAATAGAAAGAAGTTACTACATGTCATGACTGCAGAGTTTCCAGCCCAACTTCCTCCCATTTTCCTTACTGTCTGTCTCATTCTCATTCACATCACAACTCTCTAAAAAAATAAATAAAACCAGCTGGGCTTCTTTCTGTAGCATTATATCCAGGAAAGTATAGCTAAGCCCAGCGTTCGAGTTACACAAATATAGATCAGCTCAGGATGAGGTCCATAAAACTTCTGAAGTAACTCACCAGTATCATAAAAGCTCAAAACCACTGGCCAAGCCAAAAGGTCTAAAAACACTGGGAAGCAGCTGAAGCTGGCAAAATTATAAGCAATTGAAAACAGACGGGGTAACAGAAAGTGTTAAGAAACTTTAGCTACAGACATTGCTGCCAACTCTAGCTATAAATCAGACAAGTAAAATGGGAGGCGAACCTTCAACAGTCTGTTCAGAGCTTTTTAGAATAAGAGCATGTCTGTTTATATACTTTTGTACAGTGCTAGAAAAATATGGTAATTAGAATGGAAATACTACATTTTGCTTTACACTAAGAACAGATTATATAAGGGATCTCCAGAATTTACAGAAAAATACAAAATGATAGAACTAAAGATTTTCTTTCAAATTTTCAGTGTCTTTTAAGGTTTTGTTAAGGTATCAATATTTGAAAAAAACTAGATCTCCCAACCAGCTTTGTTGAAAGTGTCATGAGCATACTCATCTTAATCTAGAATGTCAGCATAATTCTCAATGAATTTCATTTCAATTATCAAGCATGCTTCTTCAAGAGTAGGAAAATAATTTGTACAGAACTATGGAACACTTTTTGAGTATCACAGGGTTAAGAGGTTGGTGAATGAGTGAGGCCCCTCCTAATTTTGGTCTTTGTGGCTAACCTTCCTCAGATCTGTTCCAGAAGTTTCTTCTTTCCATATTAAACCCCCAGACAAAATAATGCTTGCCTCTTTCACAGTGTTTTATATCTGGGATATATCCACTCATTGCAGAAATGCTGTCATTCCTCACCTTGCAGATGAGGAACAGAAGTGATTTACCCTAGTCCCATAGCAACTCAATAGTTAAGCTGGACAG
Source organism: Anhinga rufa (assembly GCA_013400875.1). Taxonomy (NCBI): domain Eukaryota; kingdom Metazoa; phylum Chordata; class Aves; order Suliformes; family Anhingidae; genus Anhinga; species Anhinga rufa. The sequence continues at coordinate 12,021 of VZTV01026876.1, forward strand.
ATGGACCAAAATAATCCAAGCAAGGGAGCCACAACCCCCCTCTCCTCTCTGCTGAGCTCTGCCACTCCTCATGCCTACGATGTACCACATCCCAGCCCTGGGCACCACGTTGTCTTCTCATGCCCTGCTCCATCCCCAGAGCATCCTGGCCTTTGCATGATTGCCCTTATATTATTCCTACCATTGTTGCTCCCGCAGCCCACTCTACAGTTAGGTATTTATGACTTTTCATAATGCTGTTACTAGATAACCACTTGGACTGACACTTCAGCACTGACAAACTTTGTCCGTACACACAGCATTGGACTTCTCCAAAGAGCCAGAGGCAGGCAAAGAAAAACTGTGATAAGGAAGACAAGAGAGAGTGGGAAGAAAGTGAAAAAGGAGGGCAGAAGCCTTGCAGTTTGCTTTTAAGTACTGGTGATGCACTGATTACAAGTTATATGCCAACTTTCTTATTCATGCAAATAAGAGGTATTTCTAAAATGCAATTCACCCTCAGCCAGGACTTGCTCTACTAAGGCCATTTTTTAAAATATATAAAGAAAAGGGTTGTAGAAAAACATATGCAGTTAAGTTTTTATTAACTGTTTTATTAATTATCATTAATGACTTAATAGTCATATTTATTCTCCCTTAGATAGCTTGATAATAAAATGTACTACTATTTTCAAATAATTCCAGATTTTTCTAAACATTGTTTCTGTAAAAGCTAAAGTAAATCTGTTACTGATCTTGACAGGAAATTTAAGCTAACTAAGCATTTTATTCATTTTTCAAACTCTTACCTTATTGCTTCTCAACTATGTATCTGTGTTTGACTGAATTGCTAAATAAAAAGTAAAGCTATGAAGTCTATTGATTTCAGCCAGCTTATCTGGCAGAGCTACTACTTGCAAAGTTTTTTGCATACAGTTTTAAGGATCCACTATTTCTTGCTCTAAAAACGACTGAAAATGCAAAACAGTTGAGCAGCTCTTGTTTACTGTAGTATGGAGCCAAGACAATAAATAAAACAATGGTTCAATGCTTCTTAGACATGTTTGAGTTTCTGTTGGATGCATTTCAGTATGACTTCAAGAATACATTGACCTGTAGACACTAATTTGGGTTTTCTGAACTCACACAAGCCCAAAATTTTTTTTACATGAAACATATTATTATAGGGGACAGTTGCACTTTGATTTAACTACTTGTTGACTCGGTTTTAGTTGTTTTTAAGCACTGAAGAAATTGAAATACAGGATTTTTAGGAATTAATTCACCTCAAAAGCCTAAAATAAACCTCATCCACTTTGAAATGAATCAGTTAAACTGCAGGTATTACAGTATAGTAGCCCTTTTATCCAGAAGACTAGTTAGAAAATACCTTTTTTTGCATAAATAGGAAAGTAGAGGCACATTACTATCACTAGATTTTAATATCTACGTATACATTAGATATCATGGGTTATCTAGAATGGGTATAATTAGTGATGAAGTATGATATTAAATTACAATAACAACAGAAACATGGCAGGAAGCACACACCAATTCTATATCCAGACACAGTTTAAGAATTTCTGTTTTGTAAACATATAAAATAGGAAAATAAGGTGTGAAAAGCTTATTTAAAATCCTTAAGGTTGGTGAGCTATCCTTAAGCTGTTTTTCTGGACCATGTAATGCCTGGCTTCTTGTAGGCCTAGTTGATATAAACAAGACATACAACTAACTTGGATCTGAAGAATAAAGATTGCTAACTCAACGTCTAAATTGTCCTTATATAAATCTCTACTTTTGCTGTAAAAATCCCAGAGTAATTAGTTAGATACAAACTGAAAAGATAAGTACGAATTGATCCACATCTAATCTAATAAAGAGATGGTCCAAACCTTATAGTTATTCTTGTTTAAGTGTTCAAGAGTAAGTGTGGAACAAAACTTTCCGTGCTTTGATTCACTGCAAAAAGATGTGAAATCAGGTGTTCGGTAGTGAGAAAATATAGAGTAAAAGGGCTCAGGGTACAGTTTTTTTCTGCCAGTGATATAAATTAAACAGTTAGGGTGAGGCAGGCAACAATGAAATAACAAACTGTATTGTTTTCTTTCATTTTGAGCTTGGGAATGTCTCTAATGAGCAGAAAAGGAGAACCACTGGACCAGCACGTATTTAAACAATCGGCTGGATCAAGGTCATTGTGCTCAGCGTTTGCCAGGACTGAAAGGAATTCAGATAGTAAATAACACTGTTTTCCTTCCTAAATGATACTCTCCTGAAATCTACAGTCACAGTGGCGGTAGTACACAGGGCAAGGTAATATTGAACAAGAATGAATATATAATAGGTTAGCCATTTACCACTTATTAGAGTGCAGTCGATTCTGACCCCATGGTGATTTACATGGTTTTTAGACAACTATACTATGGTTTAAGACACTCATGCCTGCCTCATGTCATCCTTATAGATCCCAAGCCCAGCTGCATGTGACAGCCACCCTCAACTGGTACACGAAGCTGATCTCACAGGACGAGCCTGTGGCAGCAGTTGGCTGCAGGGCAGTGCCAGCACCAAACACTCGGAATCGATTCAGGAGCCATCTCAGCCCCCGGTGCTGGGTGGACAGAGCCCGGCTGGGCCAAACCCAGCAGGGAGGGCAGGTTTGCACCGGCAGGGTGGGGGGGACAGGACACACGAGACGATGACAGGACACAAGGGGACGCCTGGCACTGCGGTCCTGTACTGCATGAGTGCAGAGCCAGTGAGGCATTGTGCTGAAGTGAGTAAACCTGGCACAACAAGGACCATAGCGCAGAAGTACCCAAGTGGCTCTGCAAGACGCAGCTCGTGGCTAGCTAATTAAGTTTCCCTGTCAGACCTGAAATAATTCTCACTGGGGGCAACTGGGCTTCTGCCCAGCACTACATAGCACATGCCACAGTATTCTATTATCCTGAATGATGGAACACACAAATAACATTACCTTAATGACAGAAAACTCTCTCCTGAAAAATCACCTAGAAATATTTTCTGAACTTCAGGAAAGGGCAGAAGGTAATGTGAAGGACGAATAGAAAAAAATGGTCTGAAATCTATACACCTACCTTTTTTATTTTGGAGCTGTTATTTTTAATTTTCTCTCTTACACTAACCATCTGCTTATTATTCTCCAGGATGTATTATCAAATGTGGTTTTGACTTGGTCAAATATCCTCCTTCTGTGCTAGGATGATTAGGCTAATGGAATCACATTATATTTATTATTTACAGAGTACATGGGAATGGCTTAGCAAAAGTTCAGGTTGAACAAAGCTCAAAAGATGACTTTATTTTTGGCACTTGCCATGTTTGCAGAAGAAACAATATCTAAGGAAGTGCAGTTAATGAAAGGAGTCTGTTTAATCAGCATAAAATAAACAGCTAAAAGCAGGTTGCAGAGGGAGAAGCAATAAAAGAACAAGTGACTTGCTATGGTATTGTTTTCTTTTCAAGTTCTGCTCACAACAGAAGCTTTTCAGCAACTGTACTTAAATGCCTCAGTTTCAACACTGAATTCCATAAGGAAGAAAAAAAAAAAAAAAGCTTTCAGCCTTTTGTACTGCAATGCTCACAAGCCACCCTGGATTTTTTGTAAACCTTATGACATGCTCAAGTAAAAGGTAAAAGCACAATATCAATAAATAAAGAGCACAATTTGTACACCAGATGCAAGTAAAAACAGTAATGGGGCATAAAGACTGTATTTTAACTGAAAAGCTATGTTCACTGTATAAATAAGCTTCTCTTAACAACACATACGTAAACTCGAGAGTACACATTGAATTTGGGAATGCGCTGCCCTGCTGGAAATCTTTACGTGATCAGATCCTTTTATCCCAGTGGGACTTAGAAAATGAAACCCCAGATTTTATTCCAATAGTAAACAGCTCTGATGCTATTTTGGTCGTAAGTTGCTACTAGATCCAGATACCAATAATGCATATACTATCTTTGGAATAATGATAATTTTAAAAAACAGGAAAAAGAAAACAGACTACTTTTCTCTTTCAGCAGCATTTCTTTTTAGAAGAAATTAAATTAATGACACTTTACTAAGTCACAGAAACAGAGAATTCAAAAATGCCAGTTTTAAACAAAATTGTCTTTTGAAAATTGCTTCATTAAGATAACAAGGCTTCAAATGTAACTTCTCCTATGAAATTAGATTATATCATATTCCCATCCCTAAAAGAACTGTTTGCCACACAAAACCCACTTTATTCATCTGCTGAGTTCTCTCTGAAGGCATCACACACAGGAGTCAGTAGAAGAAGTTGGAGTACCCAACTGAGTTATAGCAATGTGGTATGTATGAGTTTGTTCTCTTATTGCTATAACAGAACAACAGTCTCAATAGCCTCTGGTTCTGTGATCTCGAACAAGAGGTTTATACTAGAAGACATGTACTTCTGCAGCATATTTTGGTTTTTGACTGTAGTTTCAGATTTTAAGTAAAGTGAAACTGGTTTCGTTGTCAAGACATCAGATAGGTATGTAGAAAAAGTAGCTAAAAGTTTTTCGTTAAAAACTGTCCAGCACAGAATTAGAGTAAGAAGTAGGGCCAAGGATGAAGAGTGTGCTCGTCTTCAAAAGAGACGAATAAAAGAAAAATAAATTTTTTCTGTTTCTTCTAATAATTGGTGAAGATGATCACTTCCATTGCTAATGCTATGCAATGTTGTAAACGATTCTTTTCCTGAGGCCCAGCTTGCAATTGCTTATACCTTTCATTATGCAGGCAAAAGATTTTCACACTGGATAAAGCTGCAGAATGAAAGCTTTGCAGGTTCATAACAACCTCAGAGTGTCAATGTGATTCTACATCCTGGAATTTAAGATATCTGGATTTTGCTTTCAGTTTCTTTCCTTACAAGCTAAACCTTAAAAAAAAATAATCCACCACAACTTTTCTTCAAGTCACTCATAACACTGACTACTGATGGCATTCTGTGCTGAGGAAGAACTAGAACAATGTGGTGAAGGAAGCTTCTGTCAGCCTAATTTTTACAGAAATTAAAAGCTGTATACCGAATATGTCTAGAAACTTCTATTCCTAACTTTTATTCTAAAACAAATGTTTTGCATATAAGAATGAAATGAAATAAAATGAAATTGAATGAATAAATGTTCTGTTCATTTGAATAAGGATTCTAGAATATAACCTATGATAAGCCTGAAGAGCCTGGAAGGTAGAGAAAAGCTAAATGCCTGACAGCCAAGAGCACAGCAGCAGCAGAGAACAGAAGACATAAGAAAATTGTGATTCTATTGAAAGAACCACTGCCTCAAAGTGTGTATGTGCTCTGAGGGAAGGCCGTACATGAGGATTTTTTTTCTAGAAACAACAGGAGAAATAAAACTGACTATAATAGTAGTGCTTTGTACTTACTGAAAAGCTGCAGCACTCCGAGAACCTGGGACCATTGCTGTAACATGTACAGAAACGCAATAGTTCACAGAGCGGTTGCTGTGATGTGCAACAGCTGAGAAGCAGCTCTGAATTTTAAGTAAAACTTGAAATAAAGCTTTGTCACAGATAAACTATGTTTAATGTTCTTCTCTGGTTCAGAATAGCCACGATACCTATTACACTGTACTGCATCATGCTGTAGCAGCATATTGATGCTGTTCTGCAGTGTCCTTTTTTTTTTTCATTAGAAGATGGGTTTCTAATTGCCATCTGGGTTTTTTGATTTAGAGGTATTTTTATGTCCTGAGCTACTACAAAGCT
>VZTV01026884.1:0-18606 GCA_013400875.1 Anhinga rufa
CGATTTTGGCTCTTTGCTTTTTTGGGCAACCAAAGTGACAAACTTGAAAGAGCCCTGAACTGCAGAACTCACCTCTTGAAAACTGTGCCCTCAAACTGGGCACCAGAGACAAGCAGGCATCCCACTTTATAAACTGCTTGTCTTCTGCGGGTAAATATATTGTCCAATATTAGAAACAGTTGGTTCCCTGGGTCCTATTGTTTTAGAAACAATAAAGGAGACAAAGTCCTTTTTTAGCCTGTCAAGGGACAATAGAAATAAAACCCTCTAAATACTAGCTCTTCATTTTGGTGAAGGCAGGAGCTGATTTCCATAGACCTTCAGGTATCTGAAAAAGATTGTAAAGAAAATACATTCCCAGCTGTAGCTGTGGGCTTCTATCAATAGATGGCAAGATCAGACTAGTCCTTTGGCTAAGACTTACAATGACTTGAAAGCCATAGGACCAGATTTTCAAAGGTGTTCAGACATCTAATTCCTAGTGATTTAAATATGAATTTGGTGTCTAAATATGTTCCATTTCTGGCCAGAAGTACCACTTACAAATTATTTATGCATTCAGGAGCCAATGTTAAATGCAAAGCTTGTGTGATAAAGTAGGGCTGTGCGGAGACGCCCAGCATGTTCTGAACAAGCGTGTTTGGCTATCAGAAGTGGTGCACCCACGTGAGCATGGCAGTCCGCCCAGGAAAATCAGCCCTGCTGAGGCAAGTACATAGATCATCTTTAAAACCTCACCTCCCGCCCTCAGCACTGCAGACATTTGCTGTGAATGTCTTTCCTATGGATTTTGGCCACAACAAACATAGGCTGATTGCAACGCACTTGTAATTTTTAATATTACATATGAGATTCAGTTGGATTTATTGTGGCAACATCTAGCTCCTACTCTGGGTGACAGGATGTAGCTGGTTAGAAAAGCATGCTTTGATGGCAGTGTAAGTGGTGGCAAGTAAAATGGTTTGAACTAAGGGACAGCCCTGTCCTCAGCAGCAGTAGCTTAGTAGGACTTGGAGGGACTTATAGTTTTCCACTTTAATTCTAATTTTGGCAGTTATTCTCCCTCTCTCCATCTCTCCCTCTCCCTCCCTCTCTGTGACTCTTTCTTCAAATGCCATGTAACCTCCATCCCAGACCTTCTCCGTGGCAAATTCCCACACAGGTGCATCTTCATGTTGTACATTATTCCACACCTCTGCTATTGTCTGATGCTGTGTTTTACACCTGGCAGTGGAGGAAACCCTGCCCTCCCCTGCTGGTGTGGCTACACTGAACGAGTTCCTGCTATCTACACCCGCTTTTAGCAGGTTTTTACATATAAGCAAAGCAGGTGATCACAGGCATAACCATGCTTGTCTAGAAGTGGGTATTCACACTTCTATAATTTTCAAATAAGAAGCTAGATGCCTAAACCCATGTTCAACATATAAATAAACATGACCTAATTTTAAGCGTCTACCATTCCCATGGCCTTTGCAGACATTATTTGAATGTGCAATCTTTGGCACCCAACTGGGAAAGTTTTCGTTTATGTTCCCAGAGGCCTATAAGAAAGCTCATTTGCGTGAATTATTTTAAAGGCATAAATACAGTGATCTGAAAGCAGGCTTCTGGGCTTACCATCAATCCTGGGCAAAACATCAGAGTTACTGATAAAGAGTTCTCTTTGCAGCAGAATGCTATCAGCCATGCTAGTTGATATGGTTTTATGGAAAACAGCTCTTGTCAGACTCACCTGGTATCATTTTTCAAGCTATTTTAACATGGATATTTTAACAAAATAGGGTTGGTTGATAAAGGTTTTAAGACTGATAACATTTATTTAGGCTTCAGCAGGACATTTAACACAAACATTGTGGTTTTTTCATTAGCAGGAGCAACAAAAATGTAACTCTAGAAGGAAAAACATCCTTGGATGACTGTTTTTTCTAGTCAGGCCCCACAGGGACTGGTTCTTGGCCCTGTATGGCAATGAGAGGGAGCAATCACTAAGCTATGAATGAAAAATGCCACAGAAAATGCAGAGCCCCACCCCTCCATTCTTAGTTGGTTTTGCAGCTGTAAGGCCAACTAGATGAGGTTGCTCAGGATCTCCTGGTATAATTGAGTTTTTAACATCTTCAACAATGGAGATTCCACAGTCTCTGAGCACCCTTTTCCAGTGTGTGAATACTCTCACAGTGGGGAAAAATAATATTATCTTACTATCTAATTGGAATTTTCCATGTTGCAATTTGTGTCTGCTGCCTTACACACTTCCAGAAAGAGTATGGTTTCTTCTCTATACACCCATTACATTTTTGTAGATAGCAAAAAGGTCCCTCCAAATGCCGCCTCTTCTCTGGACTGCACAAGGCCAGCCCTCCCAGTGTCTTCCTCCTTACATGCCTTGTGCTCCAGCCCCTGACCATCTTGGTGGCCCTCTGCTGCAGTTGTGCAACTTTGTCAATGTCTTTCTTGTACTGGAGAGGACCGAAACTGGACAAAGTATGCCAAACCTGGTTTCACAAGTGCTGAATATAAGGGAATTTGATATCTGCAAAACCACTGAGTGCACCTCATCCTGCAGTCCAGATTTTTAATAAAGTTGTTGAACTGTATTAGCATTGGTGTTGATCCCTGAGGATGCCACTGTTAACCAGATACCGGATGGACTTTGCCCTGCTGATTACCATCCTTTGTCTTGCTGCTTACTGTCCATCTAGCAAATTTCCACCTATTCTTTAGTCCAAGTCTCTTGCTCATGTCTCACCAGTTTGGCTATAAGGATACTGTAGAAAGCCTTTCTAAAGTCAAAGTAAACAATATGTCCTGCTCTCCCCTTATCTGACTGCCAGCCATCTCATCACAGAGGGCTATCAGATTGGTCATCGCCTCTGGCAAACCCATTCTGTCTGTTCCCAAGCACTTTCCATCTTTTATGTCCCTGGAAATGGCTTCCAGAGGGATCTGCTCCGTAAGCTTCCTGGGACTGAGGCAAAATAGTGTCTTTAGCCTCAGAATAAAATGAAAGTCCAAATATTTCTCTACATTGGAAACAACTCCTAATACTCCTGTTCAACCTCTTCATAAATGATCTGGATGAGGGGATTGAAAGCACAGTCATCAAGTTTGCTGATGACACTAAATTAGGTGGTAAGGTTGACATATCAGAAGGGACAACAATCTTACAGACAGACCTGGACAATCTGGAAGAGTGGGCTAGCAAGAACAGTATGAAATTTAACAAAGACAACTACAAGGTCCTGAACCTGGGACAAAATAACCAAAGAGTCCAGTACAGGCTAGGAACTGTATGGCTGGGGAGCAGCCATGCTGACAAGGACCTTGGCATCCTGGTGAACAACAAACAGCATTGGATCCCGGGCTGCATCCACAGGGGCATTACTAGCAGAGATAGAGGCTTGATCATCCCAGTCTACTCAGCGCTTATCAGGCCACACCTGGAGTACTGTGTCCCCATAATTCAAAAAACATGTGGGCTCAAAGGAGGGTCACAAAGGTGTTCAAGAGGCTGGAGAACCTGCCCTTTGAGGAAAGACTGAAGGAGTTAGGTCTCTTCTCCAATAAGAAGACAATACTGTGATGAAGTCCCTTGAGAAGAGAAGGCTCAGGGAGCACCTCATCACAGTATTCCAGTACTTAAAGGGCAGCTACAAAGAGGATGGAGGCTCTCTTTTCACAAGGAGCCACATAGACAAGACAAAGGACAATGGGTACAAGTTGCACCAAAAGAGGTTTCATCTTGATGTAAGGAAGAAATTTTTTACAGTGAGAACAATCATTCACTGGAATAACCTCCCCAGGGATGTGGTAGAGTCCTCATCACTGGAGGTTTTCAGGATGCAGTTGGACAGGGTGCTAGATAACCTCATCTAGTCTTCCTTCAACACAGCAGAGGACCTGGTGTGGCAATGCCATTCCCTCTGTGTTTTCAAAACTGAGCTCTGTCATCACTTCTGCCACCTCCATTGCCTCTATTCTAAAGAATAAAAGCTACTTTCTGAAATTCCTGGAACAAGATGTTCTCTGAAAGCTGCCTTTTGCTGATCACACCCTGAAAACACAAAATGTTGCAGCATTTGGGAACATGCATGAAGAAGAAAAGCTCAGTGCTGGATTAAAGCCACTTTTGGCAAAAGATAAAAGACAGTCTCTCTCTCTCTTGTGCACACATACACAGAGACAAATAGGAAGAAAAGCTCTCAGGGGCACAATCAATTACAGTTCATATGTCTTCTGGGCTGTCAGAGAGTCACTAGTGCGGGCCCTGCTGGAGTGCAAACCCAAAAGAGATTTACAAAAACAAATCTTCAGCTGGTGTATACCTTGTATACCAGCATAGCCCATAGCAATTTGTAGAACAGGAGGAAGAAAACTAATATATGATGATAAGCAAACACAATTAATATTTTTCTCTTAATTGAATTTCCTCTGGCCTTCTGTAGTGAACTGACTGACACAAAGGTTCTGCTGTTTCATGCTGTTCATGAAAAGTTCAAGTTTTTTTGAAATTTGATTCAGTCCCAACCAGGACAGACATAATCTTTACACAGAACTATATGTATAAATGCAGATATGAATAGGAAATTCTAAAAATATTTAACTTGGAAAACTGAATATCCAATATGAAATGCAGACCTACTGATGGTGTGTGGTCTTGTCCATTCTGCTGCTGCTAGTGGTGGCTGTAAAACTAGCCAGAGTATGGACAGCAGACTCAGAGAGAAGCCACACTAGAAGGTAAGCTGAAAAATTCACCAGACCTTCCCTGACAGCATGTATTTTATCAGTCACAACTGGGAAACACAACTCAAGTGCAAATATTTGGAACCAACTCAGACTTAAATATTTTTTCTGTTACCAGGTGATCAATGCTAGGTCATCATGACAGCCATGTAAATCCAGACTAACATGGTGTCATGGTTTTGGCTGGGATAGAGTTAATTTTCTTCACTGTACCTGGTGCAGTGCTGTGTTTTGGACTTAGTATGAGAATAATACTGATAACACACTGATGCTTTAGTTGTTGCTGATTAGTGCTGAACTAGTCAAGGACTTTTCCAGCCTCCCATGCTCTGCCGGGTGCACAAGAAGCCAGGAGGGGAGGGGGCACTGCCAAGAGAGCTGATCCAAACTGACCAAAGGGATATTCCATATCATATGATGTCATGCCCAGTATAGTAACTGGGGGGAGTTGGCCAGGGGGGCAGCAATCACAGCTTGGGAACCTGCAGCATTGGCTGGCGGGTGGTGAGCGGTTGTATCACTTGTGGGGTTTGGGGTTTGTTGTTTTTTTTTTCTTTCAGGCTTTGTTTCTCTCCCTCGTTGTTTTCCTTTTTATTATATTATCATTATTATTATTGTTATCATAATCATAGTTATTGTCATTAACATTATTACTATTACTATTTTATTTTAATTAGTAAACTGTTCTTATCTCAACTCACGAGTTTTCTTGCTTTTGCTATCCCTATTCTCTCCCCCATCCCACAGGGGTGGGGGGAGTGAGCAAGTGGCTGTGTGGTGCTTAGTTGCTGACTGGGGCTAAACCACGACACATAGCTAACATGAATGATAGGGAGCTGCACTGCAGTCGTGTAGGAAAACCCTGTGTTGACTTGATTTGGTTATACAAAACATTGGAAGAAGTACTGGGAATTTTTCTGCATGAATACATGGGCTTAATGTTGGAGAACGATTGAAAAGCATGGCTCAAGAACTGTCCTTGACCAGCACACACTTTGGGTTTGTTAGGAGCTGAGCTGTGACTGTGAAAGCCCTGTCCTTCAGGCTCCCTCCAGGCTCCAAAGACTCCTCTGGCAACAACAGATCAAAAGGACTATATATACTTAATAGATGCCCCAGGTCCAAGGGGCAGGCTGGGAAATGTCATGGGCTGTTCTTAGGAGGATGTGTGTCTTGGCATCCCTTGTGTGCTGCCCTACTGGGAGGCAGCAGCACATGCTCCTGGCTGGCATCACCTCCTGGTGGTGCCAGTGATGGCATGTGAAGGGTCCTGGGTCGGGGATGTGACCTGGGAGGGGGTTTCTTAGCCCAGAGCTGTCACTGACAGAGTCATCCGAGCAGCCCCAGCCACAAACACACCTCAGAGAAAGGCACATGGCAGATGCGTCTTTAGCCCATGGTTTTGAAATCGTTTCCTCCTGCGTTATGGTTTACTCCTTCTGCTAAGCACCAGCAATAGCTTTGAGTGAGCAGAAATCATAGTCTGCTCACAAATGTGTCAGAAGAGGGAGACTGAGGGTAGCCAGTGATTCATCATGAGTTCACTGATATGAGACACAACCTGGGGTTTGTAAGGTACAGGGGAACTGACATGGCAAAGTGATATAAAAAATAGCTGAAATCTTCTGGATAAGTGTTACCATCAGTTACTCCACTTCAGCTTTTGGGCCAAAGTCTGAGGGCAGGCACAGTATTTCAATCACTTCTCTGAACACTTATGCCAGAGAAATCACAAAGACTGTGCAAGTTGTACAAACATGTTAGACCATGAGACCACAGTCCTGAATCACCCTGCAACTGCTTGTGGTGACACTTGTAAAGGATGCTCTTTGGGTGTGGGGCAGGTTCAGTCTGCTGATGCTAAACTCAGCTGGGGCCGTACATGCCTGAGCAGACCTGGAGAGTACTAACGTGCTGCTCATGGCTCTGTTTGCCCACCATACCCAAACCTCTGAGGCTTTCCTGGTGCGTCAAGCTGTAGCCAGAAGGTAGTGCAGGGCTGTGCAATATTGCATTCCACCTCCAGCTAGGTCCCTCCCCCTCCCTGCCCACCCTCTTCTCAAGCCTGATGCAAATGTGTTCCTTATTTATTTTGATGCTACATATAGTTTATCTCACACCCTTCTTAAATTTTCATTTCTGGTCTTGTTGCAGACTTTTGCAATCCAAGTGCAGAGGTTCAGTGTGTGGGTGCAGGGAGGGAAGCAGCAGAAATTGAGAGCCCAGCTCAGGGGCAGCAGGGACTTATCTTACCCAACGGGTCCTGTGGAGTTGCTTTGGGTTTTAGGAGCCCAGGAGGCCCCAAACCGAGAGGTAGAATGATAGTAATAAATAAAAAATTCAGTTTAAAGCTGCAGTGAAGACAAGTTATGAATGTAAATTAGAAGCCTAAATCCTACGCAACAGCTCTTAAGATCTGGGGCAATGATTTGAGCCACATGTCTGATTATAGTAATAGTATATTTTAATGTTGCTTGTAACCAAGCTTAATCTTCACCATACTCGGTATGTCAGTGCCTACAAAAGGCAGTCTCTGCATTACAAGCCTGGGCAGCTGATGTGGGCAGAGGAGCCCAAGGGCGGCATTAATCCGAGGAACAGGGGCAGGATCAGACCTCCTGGTTCTGAGCAGAAGCTGAAGGTTTCTGTAGTTATAGGGGAAGAGAGAGCTGCTAGAGCAATTAACAGCCTGGTTTCTGGAGAGCAGACCTTTCTAAGGGCTAGGGACATGTGCCTGAGCAGCCATTTCGAAAACAGCCCAAGCTGTGCAATGCTCAGTGGGTCCTGCAACCCACATCACCCCTGCTCCACAGGGCAGGACTGATTTACCCAGCCCAAAATGGGATGCCAGGGCTCTGTCAGTCGCTTCAGACATGCCTCTATCCCAAGGAAGAGCTTGCAAAACTTCATTCATTCAAATTTTCACTAATTGTTACTGATGGTTAATATACACACGCTTCACACTGTGCTGGACATGGCACCTTTGTGCACTGCTTTTCATACAGTCACCACAGAGCATGGCAGGAGTTGCTGAATTCAGAGAGGTTATTGAAAAAATAATTGGCTGAGGAATATAGAGAAGAAGAATTGGGGACTGGGGGCTCAGTTTTGTTTTGGTTTTTTTTACTGTTTTTCTAAATATTGTGGGGCATGTTGTGGAAAAATTTTAGCCATCTGTCTAACGGATATTAGTAAAGTGGAGACTGTGTTAAAAATAAAGTGCCAGGTTGTCCTCTGCAGAAAGTTAATAAAAAGAAGGAAGTGAAAGACTGCTCATTATTTTTAATGACTTTGCTTTCCAGCAGAGTGCCTGTATCTCCCTGCCTTTACATTCTGCCTTATTTCAGTTCATTACGGCACATTCAACTGCTCTGGAGAATGATGGCTTTGTTCTAAAGCACTGAATTTATCAAGAGGCCCCTGGCCCAGCTTGGCCAGGCTGTTAATCACTGCCCCGCTGCCAGGAGGAGGATGCTGAGAAGAGCCTGATGCACGAAAAGTCCAGCCGGGATGGCTGGGAGCTTTTTGGTGGGGAGAGCCACGCTGGGCCTAGCGCTGCTGAACGCCATGTGCAAAGCTGTCACCTAAGTCAATTAAGTGGTGTTTGGCAACTGCCTGAATGTTTTCTGCATGTACACCTCTGCATGTACACCTCTCTCTTACTGACTCCACCTGACATGAACCTCTCATTCCCTGTTAACAGATATTTGCTTTATTAACTTTAAAATATAGGACAGGTTTTGCATTCAGAAGATGAAGATTCATGGGGTTGGACTAGATGACCTCTAAAGGCCCCTTCCAACCTAAACCATTCTATGAGTGTGCAATTCAGAGCACAGTACCAAGCAAAGCACCCAGAGCATTCAGCTAAATCTGAAGATCTTTGCAGGGAGCAGACAGCAAGTAGAAAAGCTAAAAGCAGAAGCTGCATTTCCAGATTTGAGAACCAATAAATTTCTCAGCAGCCTTGCTTGCAAAAATCCATGCTGTGATTCTCTTAATCCAAAACTCTTCTGCTATGCTCTTAGCATAAATTGAGGCCTACATTACAGCCAGGTTTTTATAGCACCACAGTTACAGTGATTTGTTTGGAAACAAGATGCGCATTTTCTAGGGCTCAGAGGTATCACCAGAAAGGGGTCCACAGCCAGAGCCCAGGGTCTTCCCAGGGTTTTTTCTTATAGCTCCTAAAAAACTGATTTGCCAGTGGATTTTGTTGTCATGCTCTGCTTCCTCTTATTGCTTACTGATGGTTGTGGCCTTGCAGCAAAACCTGCATCATCCATCTCATATGTAATGTGAGTGCAGAAGTCCTAAACACCATGGAGAAGCCACTGTGTGGCTTGAGGCAGCAGCAGGGGATGCAGGGAGACCTCGCACAGCTGTGCTCACAGCTGGAGTACCTCCCTGGCTCTTTCTATGCATTTCCTTTAGCTGCTGCTCCGTCTCAGATGCTGCTCCTGGGGGCTCATGGGAAACTGAATTTGGGCAGTTCATAACCCCAAGGTCCTCCCAGCACAAATGATGCTCCAAAGGGACAACAGCCCTCAAGACCAGCCTGGCCAACAGGAGGAGGATCAGGTTTTCCTGGGGTTAGGGTGAGTGTTGGATGGGATGGCAAGGAGCTGGTGCTGATCTGTTAAATTTTAGGCACAGCAGGCTGGCTGATATTTTGAATTTGCTTACCTTTTAACACAGAACAAGGCCAAAACTCATTTATATTGGCAAACCACATTTTTTGCCTGTCTTAACCCAGGAAATTAAAACTGTGACCAGAAGTGTAGTTCCTTGTCTAAATACTGGCATGCCGGTGTTTACAAAAAAGGACTCCACTATGATTCTTCCCAATTGCCTGAGGAATGAAACAAGAGCTTCAGCCAGAGAGGAAAATGAGTTCCTGTGTGGAAACTCAGCACAGAGTCAGGCAGAGATTTTTGGGGGGTAGGGAGATTGTTTGTTTGCTTTCCAGCCCTACTAGATGCCAAACTTGGCTGTACCCTGACAAGATGCTACCAAGTACTCTTCTGGCAGTAAGTTAACAAGAGAAACATTTGATAGATGCCTACTGGCAAGCTAATTAGAAGAGAAGGGATTTGCTGGATTACAGGAAAAACAAAGGAAGGAAATCAAAATGTTCAAGCAGATCATTTAAGGTCCTCATCCTGGGAGAGGGGGAGTAACTGGTTTCATTTCCCAAAGGCTAATCCTGCTCTAATTGACTTATTATTGGAGTCCAAAGGAAAACAATCCGTGTGGCCATGGGGAAGGCATGACTGTAGCTGCTGGGTGGGGGGGACACAGGGAGATAATAGGTTGCAGTGTGTAAAGTGACATGGGATAACATTGGTCATGTGCGGATCTCAACGGTGTAAGAGCCCTAACTGGGCAGAGTGGTTAGTGCTACGCTATGGACAGTGAGCATTGAGAACAGGCTCATGATTTATTTTGACTCAGTTGTTTCAAACACATTGGTCTTCCATGAGAAAAACTCAACCTCTTTCTAAACACAGATCAGATGACCAGGGATCACATGTTACAACATGATGGCTATAGCTTACTCATGAACTACAAAAAACAAAGTACATATTTACAAACCAAACTCAGGCCAGTGAGATCTGGGTTTTGTGAGAGGCGATGCTATGCACGTGGTACAACAGAGCTTTAAGGACAAAGATGTATCATAATACAGTAAGTCTGGGAGCTGAGCAAAGACTGAGAAAATTTGCATTTTTCAGCATTGAGAAAATCTGTTGTGCTTTCCATTAACACTGGAAAATTATTCTGAGTCCCTAGTTTGCATAATTAAAATACATAGCTAGAAAGGAATTCAAATTTGGGCTAAATTACACTGAGGAAACTACGTTTAGTTTTGATAATTTTGCTTGACAAGGACTTTTTGGTATTAGAAATGCACTGAAGATATACTATTACTAAAATAACAACTATTATGGAATGCCTAAGGGATACAATTCATTATCCAGATAAACTTTCAAATAAGCAGACATAAATGCATGCTAAATTGCAATAAAATTCCTGTGGAATTACATATTTCTTTCATAACAGGCCAGATGATCTCATCTTATGAATGTTACTACTGTGACTACCACAGTTCTCCAGGGAAGTTCAGAAGACACAGTGAGCTTCAGGTATGGTTACATGGTATGAGTATATGGTAAATTAAAGAAACCAAACAGAGAAGAGGAATATCAAGCAAACAGTGCAACTGTGTAGAAAAATACCTTCTGCCTCTTCAGATAAACTTTAATCTAAGACAGATATTCCTGACTGAACTTGGTGTAAATGCCTTTTCTCCAGAAGCACTTGAAGGGAATAAGCAAGCATTGAAACAGGTGACTATGTGAAGATCCCATCAGATATTTGATTAACAGCTGTGGTTTGGCAAGGAAGGTGTGAAAATCTGGTACCTTCTGTTGGACCAGGTTTTCTGAGATTTTGGGCCAGGCTTTTCAAGTAGGGTTTTTGTTTGAGTGTTTCCAAGGGGAAACTGGTGAAATAAAGAATAGCCTAAAATTAGCAGACCAGAAGTATTTACATTGCTGGAGTACATTGTATGTGCAGGTTATGGGCATTGATAACTAAGGGAAAAGCTCATTGGAAAGCAAAGAGCCAATGCATGCAACTCAAGTTTGCAGATTCACCTGGGATACAGCTATGGGGAGACAAAAAATTAGAAATGCTCCTCTCTGAATACAGCACATTGCAGATGGAGAATGAGACTTGTCATCTAGCTGAGTGCAGGGACTCATTTCACTCCGCTGGTTCAAGGTGGGAACACTTCTGCCAACATTTGGGGCTCTGCTTGGTGACTGGGTGAAATGTTAGATCTGTAGGTTGTCAGGGAAGGTGTGCAATTCTAACAACTGCCTCAGAATGGAGTTTTCTTCTCATACAGACAAAGAAATACATCTGCACACTTTACTAAAGTGCTCTGAAGTTAAAAAATTTCAGAAATTCTAAAAATCCTTTAAAACATTGCCCTAACTGCAGACTTTTTCATGTGGAAGAACCAGCTGTTGTACCACATAGTAAAGTAAAAAACAAAAATAAACACAGGTGGTAGAGGCAGGGAAAAAGCTCTCAGAGAAATTAGTGCATTTCTCACTTATTAGGACATTTCCTTGATTTTCAGCACAATTTATTCTGTTTCAGCCACATGGTTTCTGCACATTTCCTTTGAAACCTCTGTAATTCTTTCTGGCAGAGATCCGAGGCAATACAGTGTAGTCTCATCTGGGAACATTGTCCTAGGAAAGTGAAAATATCCCGAAGCTGTAAAGAAAATAAAAATAATAAGTTAGCATTGAAGGGCTTGAATGAAAAACAGGACTAGATCAGAGATAAGTGAAACTCCTCACCCCATGAGTTGGACAAGACAGATGAGGAGGAGGTGTCAGCCCGCCCCACGTGCTGGCAGGCCTGGGAGAGACGTCCTTCCTCCAGCCTCTGGGACTCATCAAGCCCTGTTTCTGGTGGACTCATGCTTTGTGGCTGACTGACTTTCTAACTCAGTTATAATTGGAGTGAGGCATGAACTCTCTCCTCAGTTGAATCCACCCAGGAGAGAGAAACTGTGACCGAAGAGTCAATTATTTGGAGATTAATAAGGCAAAGCTCTGAAATATGCTTTCCGCAGAGCAGGGCCCACCAACTGCTACAGGATCGTTCATTTCCCCAGGAGAGGACTCCAGCACAAACAAAGCACACAAGCTCCTCAGTCACTGACCAACTCTGGGGGTTCAGCAAGGGCTGAACACTGAGCAAACACCATGAGTACATCTACCGCATCCCACAAAGCGCAGGGGGTATCTCAAACCCCAGCAAGCTGACAGGCCCACGTGGCGCAGTGCTGAGCCCTGCAGAGACATTCGCTGAGGTCCCAAAGCAGCGTGGCCACATCAGCATAGCATCCTGCCTGGCCTAATTAAAGAAGAGGAGTTAATTAGGTCAGGCACAGTGCCATATTGATTAGATGGTAGAGACACAGCCCTGACATCTAGATGTGTTAGCGGGATAACGTAGCACTTGGCTTGCATGTTACCCAGATAAATCAGAGCCTTTATTCTCTGTAACTGTCAGCGTGGCACTGCTCGCAAGCTCTGCTTTCACACGGACTTTAATGCTGCATTGTGTTTTGTTTTTCTTTAATATTACCCAGAACTCAACAGTCATCTCCCTGTTTTGCGGGCACAGTTCCTGAAATAAGATTAACTTTGTCTCCAGGGGTCACTTTCCAGCCAACAAACCTAAAGCTGTGCAGGAGAATGAAAACAAGGCAGAGAGAAAAAAAAAACAGGCTGTGTTGCAAACCTTCCATTTAAGATATGAAGACCTTTCAGGGCTTTTTATGGGGAATTATGTAAACCCGCAGATTAGTATTTTCATGTTCAAGTCCTCTGTGTTCTTCTAACTGCAAGGAGCTGATGGTTTCCTGGCTGGGGGCTGTCCCTGAACATACATATTGTTGCATGGATCCACTTCCCAGTGGATCCTACCCTGTAGCCTTCTCTGTCCAGACCCACCCCGCAGTGCAGCACCCTGACAGCAGCCCTGCTAGCTCTGCAGATGTCCTGAAGATGACAGCACAGCTACAGTAACTGCGGGTGGATCTGTCCTCCTGTTAGTTTTTTTTTGTCGCCTCCATTTGCCACTTCCATTCTCATCACCTAGGATGTTTCAAAAGGATAGACATATTTTCTTTTCCTAAATTATTCTAGAGGGGCTATGAGACTGTTAATATTTATGGGTCTGACTAGCTGGGAAATCAGACTTCTTCATATCATGGCATAACCATTTTGAAGATCCTGTTTCAAGGAAAAGTGAATCCCAAGGTTCAAGCAGGGCTGAGAGAAAAGAGAATATTTTATTATCTATGATCTCTCTGATCAAAGCAATACCAAAAGCATTTCTCTGTCTGCAGAGAAAACAATGAAGAATGTGGAGTAGGCAGAAAACCTACTGCTCATTCAATACGTGTGCCTGTACTTCTGAACCCTCTCCCTACCAAAAAAACAACAGCACAGCCTTTCAGTCTGCAAGCATGTGCACACATCTACATTTCTCAGGCTGTGAACGTCTCTATTTTATTCCATTACAGTCAGTAAAGAAATGCAAATGGACTGATTAAGCAAAATTACTTTATTCTACTCTCCCTCCATGGAAAAGGTGATGGAACTGTTTTACTTGAGAGTAGACAAGAGGGGGCACTCACGCATTTCCTACATGAGGGCTTCTGATTTACGGTATGTTAGTTGGTAGGAAACGTGTCTGAGAGAGTCCTTGTTGAAAAAGGTTGCAGGAAAAATACCAAATTAGCATAACACCATAAAGAAGCAGAAAATTTGTCAGAAAGGGAAAGAAGAAAATTGGAGATGCATGGATAATGTTAGAAGACATCCCGGTGCTCCATGCTGGGAGGCCTGACTGCAAATCTGCTTAGGTGGGAGGATGAGGTGTTGCAGAAGCAGAGGTGGAAGCGAAGCTCCTAGGGGGGCGAAAGAAAGGCTGGGTCTAAAGTGTAGTCCACAACAGTGAGCTAAAGCTGGCCTCAGGCCCCTTGCAAGCTTTTAAATTTTCAGAGTAATGAGAAAGGGCAGGATAGGGGCTGAGAATAGCTGTAAGAGATACATCTTCAAGGGCAGTCCTCATTTTACTAATGAAACAGTTTGGGCTGCCTACACAGGGTCACTCAAGAAAGTTAAATAAATCAATCAGCTAAAGGTGTGAAGTCAATTTATATAAGTTATAGCATGTTAAAGCTCCATGTGAATAGTTTCATTCAGGGTAAATAGCCTTAGATTACTGAGTTTAATTTTCTAGGTTAACAGAAACAAAATATGTTTTGATAGCCAGGTAAAGCAAGATGGAGGGAGAATAAACATCCAGTTAGTAAATTAGTCCTGCATCTATGGTCTGTCTTTGTTTTTAGCAGCAGGAAATCCAAAGCTACTCAGATAGAAAAATAAAGTTTATCATGCATTATAAATACCATCTAACAACCTTAGCTGCCAAAGCCTGTAAGGAGCAGAAAGTGTTTAATGGCAACAAAGTACAAACCTCACAGTGTTTGCTGTGCCACTGCAAGTCCTTTTTGCTGCCCGCATTACCCTGACTGGAACTGAACCATATTCCTGCTGCAAATAGCAGTCAATTAACTATGAATTAACTTTTAACTAACACAATTTAACTAAATTACTGGATAGTGATATTATCTAAAACATAACTAATTCTTTTATTAAAAACTACATTCATTTGCTCAGTTAAGTGAAACATCAGTCAATCAAAAACTCTGCCTTGCTCAGTAAGCTTCCCCTCTCCTTCCCCTAACTTGCCGTTGGGCTCTTCTCAACTTTTTCTTTTTGTACCAGTAAAATGAGCCATGCATGTGTCTTTTTTACCTTTTGTAGGCTTCCCCCATTGGTCTCATCATCATTCCAGGCTCTTCAAGAGGTTTACCCTGCTGTACAAATGAAGGACTTCTGGTGCTCCAACTAAATAAGTGAAACAAAAATAAGGGAATTGGCTGAGGTCAGTATGTGCTTGTGGACACTAGTTTGTGAAATGTACCTCCTTCACAAGGAAACCTGAATTGTAAGTGACTTCTGAAAATCATCAATTCCCCACTACGACTTTGTAGACTGCTCATTAAAACTAAATCTGGGATTTTCTAAGCAAGTGAGTTTCACTAGTTACTTCAGACACCTTGCACCAAATCACTACTTGAGGATGAAATTAGATTAGACAAGGAAATATTGAACAGCATGGATGTGATAGCATTGTAGGTCTGGTTTGTTTGTTTATGGTTTTGGGTTTTTGTTTTGTTTTGTTTTTGTTTTTTTTTTTTAATAAATGACCATATGTAAATGGATTTTTCATTGAACTACTCCATTGTTGAAAATGAAGTCCTGCTGCAGACTTTTCCCTAGAACATATTAGCTGCAAATGCGATAACATCCTCAAAGGTCATACTTTACCTTTGGAAAGGGGAAAATATCAGGCTTACTTTAGCAAATATCTGACTTATTTTAACAAGATGGGTTTGGAAATTTAACTCTAAATTGAGTATTACTCAGTTTCCATAAGTCTTAGCAGAAACTCCACAAGAATGTGAAAGTGGGAGGAGCAAGCCAATGAGAAAATGGAAGCATTGCAGTAACACTGAGATGTTTAGGGCATTCACTTTAAAAAAGAGGTAAACTCCTCTTTGGGGAAAAAAAAGGCAGGCTGAAATTAGATTACTGAATGTTACAAACTCCAAATGTGGCCTAAAAGGTTACAGAACCTCAAGCTCCATGATCCTATCCTCTAGTCTAGAGGCAATGTATATTCTTTGTATAACACATTCACTGTGTAAGACTGATCAGATACCCTGTATAAAACTGACATATTACTAACTACATGGATCACTTAAGGAAACCATAAACAGTATATAAAGCAAGAATCTTGTGACAGCTCTGCACAGCGTTTTCAGCAACCTAAGAAGAAAACTGTTCCCTCTTTAATTCACCCTTTCCCCCCAATAAACTGGTAGAAGTGTTACACAATATACAGCATTTATACAGTAGAAGACAACTGGTTCGAGGCCTACAGGCTCCATCACACCACATAACTAATGATTAGGCTATTTCTCCAACCTTTTTCTCTGACAGTTTTGTAATACCTTCATATTCATTGTTGTAAAATCCCATTGCCCCAAAACCAGAGTAAACAATAGCAGAAATATTGTTTACTTTATTACAAGGAAACAACATTTGAAATTTATTGGTGAATCAGTTCTTCAGGCATTTTAACAGTGAACTTACTCCTGTATTCAGAGAAAATTTGCCCAATTCAGGAGCCAAGTAGCTTTCAAACCATCTTAAGGTCTGGGCAGCATGCATCAAAAGGCTTTATGGGATGGCTAAGTGTAAGACATTTGTCTCACCAGTAAAAGATGCTGAGAACAAGGCCACACCATGCTAAGCAATCAGGAGGCTCTTCCTGGAGAAAAGAAATTACATTTGCTGAAACATATCTAAGGGATGAGGTTAACAAACCAAAACAGGACCAAACCAGAAGTCTTAAGTCTATCAGACTGAAATTACTTTCCTTATTCCTATAATTACCTGCAGGAAATCAACAAAATAACTTTTTTTTTTTTTTAAAAGGACTGTTAGTTGCTATTTAAAGCAAAGAGGCTTTAGAAATGCTCATAGCCTACAGAGAGGACTCATCTAGGATTTATGTCCCTGCTTCCAGGCAACCAGCTTTCTAAGATCCTGTCTTCGACACTTGTGAAGATTTTCCTTTTAAATTTTCACCCAACCACAGCCCTCCTGGTCTTCAAGGCACCATGCTCTGCTCTTCTAACCCTGTAACACTGGATCTATGTTCTCTGTGTCACAAACTCTCTGGTTTTCCCAGAGTCTAACAGTGTATGCTTGAAAAGCTACCAGAAGTGCAGATGCCCCATAGTATTCACCAGCCTCCCTTGAGAGCTGGTGACCCAATGCAGCCATGCTCTCATCTCCTCATGGCTCTCTGCCTCTAGCAACCTGTCTCTCCCTGTGCTTTGTCCCTCTTCCTGCCACTCAATCCCTTGGCTTCAAGAGTAAGAGAAGGAGGTTTGCAGAATATTGTGAATGTGCCCAAGCTCAAGCCCCAGCAGGTAGTAGCCCTGCAACCAGGAGTCCTCAGAGTTGGTTTCAACTACAGCAACAAGCAAAGCCACAGCAGCTTCCAAGAAGAGGGAGATCAAAACTGTTCAGCAGGGAGGTAACACAAAAATGTGTCTGAAATCCTTTACAGAATAGCTAAATGACTATTTGGAAAGGGAGACACCCTTTTCCCTAAGAACAGTTTCATGCCAAATCCCTGAAAATTCACAGGCAACCAGTTGGGGAAGAACCATGGAAAGTCCTGCAAGATACTGTGAATGACCTGCTTGCAGGCAGAGCTTAGCATTACTCAACCCCTTCCAGCATTGGACTATGTAACAGTCTCCTCCGAGCTTAAATGTACTCCTGCACATTTTTGTACTATCCTACAAATTAGACACATTAAGAAATTAAAAGATGGGGAAGAAGAAAGAAACAATTAAGCCCTTGACAATGAGACAAATGCCTCCAATAGAGAGGAATTTATGCATATATTTTCCCATAAACAACAGAAGGAAGCTCATAATACTGCATATAATGTTTTAAAACCTATTGGGAAAGCAGACCAAGAAGGGTGAGAGCAAAATGTTCAGTCTCCTTAAGCAGCAGCTGAAACAGGCTCTAAATTAATCAGGATTCTTAGAAACTCTAACAAGAAGGGACTGATGAAAAACAGCTGCACCCAATCCCTATAAAAACCTTCAAAAAGAAGGGAATTAAGTGATAATGTTGGTGGAAGGGCATATCATCACAGGATGGTCTCCTGCTGCTACAAAATGCCAGAGCAAAACCAAGTACTTTTCCAAGGGGAGATAATTATGATGAGTCTCAGCCTGTTTTCAGTTCCTGGACTTGATTTCCACTCTATGGTGTGGTGATACAGCTCTCATTTCAGTAGTTTTTAAATTGTACTGAGCACTGAGAGTAAGAGCTTCCAGTTCTAATGTGTATTAAAAGTGGTATTCAAAACATCTCCTCTGCCTGCACCATAGAGATTTGTGTGAGAAGAAGGATGTGTATCCAAAGTATGGCTTTGTAAAGGAGGGGAATAGAAGGGAAAAATAAAATATATGCTCACCATTAAGTGTTGAACGTCTTCAGTATGGTAGACTCAATAAAGTTAATTTACAGCCCAGTATTGGTGAAGAAGAAAGTATCCCGCAGAGAGGCAGGATGTAAGTTGATGTCTCTCAGGAAACGAGTT
>VZTV01026886.1:0-57144 GCA_013400875.1 Anhinga rufa
TCTTCTCCAGGCTGAGCAAACCTAGTGACTTTAGCCTCTCCTTATATGGTCACTTGCTCCCTATGTCAGTCTTTTCCTAAACAAGCCACTGGTCTTAATGGTGATGTCTTCACTGAGCACTGAACGAGAGCCAGGGATGTGGCCAAGCCATGCAATACAGAGTGAGCTACCTCTAGAGAGCCCATCAGGCTGATGGAAAACAAGGGCCCAGCAGGGAGCTAAGGATTAAGCAATGTGAAGAATCAGGATCTGATGTTTGCATGCATAGCCAGATCCTTCTTTAGTTAGAAGCATCAATGCAGCTGCTGATACCCTACTCTATAAATGCTCTTTAATCCTGAGTCACCTGAGGAAGAGGGTGGTCTGTTCCCACTCCCAAGCACAGGTATACACAGCTCCCCATTTCCAGTCCCTGCAAGCTAAGTCCTATGGTTAGTGTTAGAAACCCTTCCCGTAGCTGCGTGTACAGGGCTTGTGGTAGCCTGGCAGTAATCCCAGTGCAAAGAACAGTGGATGAAAATGGTCTCTTAGGGTTAAACACAAACCTGCTTCATTATCTTTTAAGTTTTACACTGATACTTCTGTCAGGCTTCAGGAGTAAGGAGCTTTGTTTCCATCTCAGAGATGTTTCTTGTGAAGATATGCAAATGAATTGAGGTTGAAAGGTAAAAAAATATTGCTCTGGGAGAGATGCTTGAGGTTACCCTCCCTTACACCATTCCTGTGGTGGTTTGGAGTGCATTTGATCTGGCATGGGACCAGAAATTCTTATTACCAATATCAGCACCCGTCTCTACCACTGCCACTGATGTTATCAACAGCCACTAATGGTGTTGCCCAGGGGATGTGTAATGTGCTCTAGAAGCTTTACCTTGTTATTCAGAACTCTAATATCCTTCTGTGCTATTGATACCCTCGCTGGTACACACCAATGCGTGCTCTTTCGCACCAAGCATGTGAGCAGCTCTGCTCTGTGATTCCTGCCTGTGTTTCCTGACAGCCTGCTTGTTCCCAGGCTTCAGTCATCACTCTCCCCAGAGTGCAGAAAAGGGTTACCTTTCCATGTTATTTCTCTGCAAACCCACAAGAAGGTGGGTGTCATGCCAGTCTGAGCTCCTTGAAGGTAGCACGTAGGCAGTTACAAACTGTGACCTTAAACAGAGTCATGCCCACGACCAGAGCAGAGAGTCTGAGACCATCTTCACCATCTCAGTCTTGACTCATGAGTCAGATATTTGCATAAATTTAGCCACTCTGCCATTAAAGTCAGTGAAGAAACCCATGTGAAAGATTTCAGCTGACGGCTTTCCTTCCAGGTACACATAAGGACCATGAGATATATTACATTAACTGTGAAGGCATGTACTCTTACTGTATTTTCTGGACCCAGAGCATGCAGGGCATGTGTTATGCATGCCTACACTTGATGGGAGTGCTGGCCTCGCTGATCTGATGCAATTGTATGCTAACACATTAATTAACAGGTTATAACGACAGTTGGAATTTGCTGTAGTGATTTCCACCAGGCAGCTCTGCCACTAAACATCTTTTCCACGTACGTTGGCAGTGAATTTAAATGCTTGGCCAGGATTTTTTGTACTTAATGTCAGTGCCTGGTTGATGCTGTGTAGGCAAAGTCATCTGTAAAGAAGAGGACTGTCCGAGTGCTGTTTAATAACCACACTGCTCATCATCTTTCATAAATACCTCTTGTTTGGTGATAACCTAAACCCTCTAGTCTTTTCTGAATCATTAGAGACTGGCTTACTCATTATAGCCTACAGGTCAAAAATGATGTTTCAAAACTTTAAATTTGTCTTGAGACTTAGTGAGATTAAGTAAATATTGCTTTCATTTGAATATTTAATTTGATTAAGCCGCAATGATATGCTTTCTATTCCTGAGTCTGTGCAATGAGTTGTCTCAAGAACCACATATATACATGCTGCATTCAAAATGTGCCCTCAGAAAAGCTAGGCTGCTGTGAGCCCTGAACTTATTTGCTGATGGGAGAAATGGTGGTGGTGGGAGGGCTGGTCCTGCACCTCCTGCTGCTGTGGGTGCTAGAGAGGATGGCACTGAGAGCCTAATTCAGTGCACATGGCCACTCTCAAAGGAGAGGGTGTTCAAAGGGATGCTGCTCAGCAGACACCATTCAGCCTCTTTTTCAAGCATGGCAGAGCAACTGCTGCAGCTTGGGCCACAGGGAATATGTATATGTGGTTAGGAAAGGAGGAGGGTCAAAGCACACCAGGTTTGAGCACAGAGCCAGCAAAGGTGGAGGTTCAGTGGTGAGTGAGACTCATTCTGGACTTGCAAAAGGTGAGGTGAAAAAATGGTTGAGGTTGAAGGTAGAAAAGATAATCCAGGAGCTGCAAACTACATTATAGGAGGATGAGAAAGACAAGAGTCAGGTGCAGAGGAGAGACTGCAAGAACTCACTTGAGAAGCAGCTGACTTGTGCACCGTGAAATGTAATGTTAACAAGAAATATTCCAGAATTAGCAATTAAATGAAAATTTTTGCTTTACCAAAACAAGACAAACCCCCACTCCCTGTAACATGCTCATAACTAGATAGAATAAATAAATAGCAATGCTAAGAACCCATGAAAAAAGCCTAATCCTTAGTGGGTGTGCTAGATAAGAAGTGCTTCTTCATGTCTTCAGGCACTCTGAAAAGGCATTAGACTAATAGGCACTCCAAATAGTGCTGAGATAGCCCATATTGTGAAGAGGGGACCCCCTCCCTCTGCCCCCCGCCAAACACACACATTTCTGTGTACATTCCAAAGCAATATTTAAAAAGGCTGCAGGAAAAATAACCATGCCTTTAATTTACGTATAAGTGGATTTGGGTATTCTTTTCTAGGAAACCTGAGCTGACATTGTGCAATGCCCAGCAGTTTGCTGCTCTCTTTAAAATGGGATATTTATTTGGTTTTTATTAAGTGAACCATGTCCAAAGGGTTTACTTAAACATTTATGTATTTAATTGGGCTAAATTTTTTCAGTCAAATGAAAGTGTTTGTACAACTCGATCTCTACAAAGAGGAGTCATTCTTCAGCTGAAGATACCCTGCCAAGGACAACCCCGTTTGTTGATTAAATTGCATTCAGTAGATAAGCTGTTTTGCTAATGAGGATGGGAAGTAACCTCCATAAATGGACAGAGAGACTGGTACACCTGTAGAGGGGACTGCTGTCTGCTCTTCTCTAGCAATCTGGCTTTGCCATCATGAAAAAAGCACAGTGATAGATTAGGGCTTTGACAAATGACCTCTGACAAATCTTGTTGGGGGGTTAAGGCCGTGACAGGTCTCTGCTGTGTTCCCCTGCTTGTGGTTCCCAGCTCCCTCATAGTCAGCAGGATCTGTAGGGAGGTCTTGGGGCCCTGCTCCATATCGCGATGTCCCATCTCAGATCAAGGATGGAGCAGAGTTCCCACCAGAACACCAGACCATGAACTGGAGCAGTCTTCTGCTACTGTTTTTAGGGTGGTAGGTCCTAGAAGTACGGCAATGTAAATAAATGGGGGCAAGAGAAAAGAGAGGCTTTTGTTTTAAACTAGCGCAGTTTGCTCAGTGACCAAGTCAAAGTCCTTAGCCTAATTAACAATTGGCCCAGGCTAATGCCAGAGGAAGAGAATGGAGTTTTTATAAACTAGCAGTGTTCGAAGGGACTGCCTTTCACTTTTATGAAATGTCTGAGGATGGATCAAAATCATCTTAATCTCTTTTCACCATGCAAACTGTTATTGTTAGGCTGCATTATTTACACACTGGAGTTGCGCCCGTTCAGGACAGCACTGACGTGGCATAGCAGTACAGAGCTGCTGACTGAAGGGTGTGAAAGTGAGTCAGATCTACACAATCCCATGGTCTGCAAAAGGAATTAGCAGGCAATTTCCCAAAAGCAAACATCTTAATAGCATATCATATAGCACACATTCAGTTTTGCTGAGCTCTAGTGGCACTGATACCATTTTGTTTTAATTTCTAAGTGTACCACAGAAGAATAACCCTGAAAAATGAGGGTTTTAGCAGGAAATTCTTTAAAGTGAGGGACCCTGCACTGAGGTGAGAGTATGCATTAAAGTGAAGACTACATCAGACATTTGCAAAAACTTCTGCATTTTGCAAAACTTAAACTGTTTGAAAAAATCTTCTGAACTTGCATGCTTTTTTTAAAGGGCAATGTGACTGTATACATGTGAATACATTAGTATTGGTTTTGAATGTCTAAACTCAACAGGAGATTTCATTTTAGGCCATTGATTTCCCTAGATGTGCATGGAGAGACTGCTCCGTCGCTGCATGCTCATTTCTGTTGTGATGGGTGCGGAGGCAGCTAAATCCCATAGAAGGTCTCAGAGAGGACAGGGCATGCTCAGTTTAACTCACAAAATTGAGCCTCAGTTGGCATCTGGTGAAACAGCACTACAAGACCAATACATAAGAGCCCAAATGGCAAAGTGGTTAGCTAGAATAAGATTATTTTTTTCTAAATGTAGATGACATACCATTGTAGGTGCCCTGGAAAATTTCATCTGGCCTCCAGCCGCCACTTCCCTGCCGCCAGGTGTATGAAATGATATTATGTACTTAGCTTATTAACCTGAAAGAATGAAGACATTAAATTTAAGATAAACTCAAATTTTTAAGTTGAACTACTTAGAAAAAACTTTTGTCTTCCTTTGAGGAAATATGGTGTGTTTGGGTAGTCAGGACTCAGCCTGGATGATCAGTGCTCCAGAATTCTTTATGTCCTACCCTTTTTTTTGAGAAAATATTTTTTGTGTCATACATTTCCTACATAGGACCTACTTTATATTCTGCTGGGTGATCATTTGTGCTAAGAAGCATCCTTCAGACATGGCTTGGTGTTTGCTGTATGAAACTGCCTTTGGGCTTATTTCTGAGCTTCATGATGCTTTTCTTTGCTGTTAAAGGCAGTGAAAATCACAGGTCTGGCTTGCATGGCTCAGGTGTGGCCATCGGCACGCTGTGCCAGCCTACCCACCTGGCAACTGCTACCGCAGCCTGCCTGAAATGCATTCTGTGCCATTCTGTGCTTGTTTGAGTTCATGCCATCCTTAAGAGGCTGGGAATAGCTCCCTCGCCATTTCTTCTGCAAGTCCTCCTAGATCCTCCCCAGTTGTTTCATGTTTTCTGGCTGTCACACTCCATCACTAGCTGTCATGCACAGAGACATCCGAGGTCTGGGGGCCCAGCTGCAGCAGCAACCAAAGCAGATGGCTCCAAATGTGCACCTTTGCTTGACCTCCATGGTGGTCTATCCATCTGTGAACCACTGTGAAAGGGCTTTCCTGGCCAAAGTGTCTGCCTGGAGAGCAACTTAAAAGGCTGGCTTCCATACAGAACTAAACAAGCAGCTGAATTGCCCTCAAAAGCTCTCAGAAACTTCTCTTTTGAGCAATATTTGTTTCCAAAGATCATTATTATTAAGGTTCCCCTTTGCCACTTTTAGAGGGCCTGAAATATCTTAAAAAGAACTGTTGACTTGATAATTACTTTTGCTCTAGAAATATTAGAGTAAATAATCTTTAAAGCACTTTAAAAGCAAACAGTGCAGTTACTAAAACAACAACATAAAAACCCCACAGAAGCAGTGAATATAAAAAAAGCTTTGTCAACTAGTTAATTGGCCTTAGGTGGCATCATTTCAGCATCTGGCTGAGCGTTGACATATAGTGCCAAAACGATCAAGAAAAGGATTTAGAGGGTAGGACAATTTATTAGAATCCTATTAAAGGCAAGGACTTCAAAGCTGTATTTTTCTATGAGCAATCTATCTGACAAAGCCAGTTTTTTTGTTCATAGATCCTCTGCAAACAGCTCAGAGATTTTACCAGTTCATTTTTTTGACTGGGGCTGAGCACAATCTTTACGAGCGTACCTGAGCTGCAGCTCCTGAGTTCTTAGATAAATGAATGAGTCAGTCTACATGCTAGTAAAGAAAGCGTTTCATCAAGAAACATTTCCCTTTTAGTGCTATCCAGATAACTTCCATTCTTAAATCTTTGTAAGCCTTTGGTGACTATATCAAGGTCCACATATATTCTGTCTAACATATGGCACTTACCTTTGTTGCCACAGTTAGAACATGGTCATGCAAGGATCCTCTGCAGTCAATGGAGATAAGTGGCAGAATCCAGAAAGGGACTTAGACCACCTGGGAGCAAGTACCTGGTGCTCTTTATTACTTGAAAAGGGAAGCTAAACTGGTTGCTTGGAATCCCTTCATAGCTGAAGGGAGAAAAATAGGTGCTACTACATCAGGGCTCACCTGCTGTACTTTTGATGCCTACCTTAAGATGAAATGCAACACATTTTTATAAGTGACTTTTTCTCCTTGTTGTCTCCAGAGGTGGTCTGGGGGACTAGTCCAGTGTGGATCTCTGCACTGTGTATGTCCAAAGAGAGGTGAAGTTAATTTCACTTCCTGCAGTAGGTGAGCTTTCTGCTGACTTCTTCCAGGAGGCTGGGAGAGCTCCTCATTAGCAGGACATAACCTATTTGCTCTTGGGAATTTAAGCATTGTAATTGGCACAAGGTAATGGTTTCTCCTTCATTGTTCCATGATAAATGCACCCCTACAGCAAATTTGAGGTTTGATTAAACAAAATTATGTGATCCTCCAAAGAAAGGAGGATTTGGTTATATGAGCAAGTGTCTGCATACAACACTACTGAAGAATTCCAAGTTGGCATTTCTTTCTCCACTTTTTTACACTTCTGAACTTTATGAGATTTTATGCATTTAATTACAGACCAAAATGCCCATACAATTTCTTTGAGCATTTATAAGTAACCAAAATCGGTTGATCTGTGCATGCATAAGAAATCATATATTTTTAAAAAAGAGAAATGCATTGAGAAAGTCATATCCATGCAACAGACAAAGAAACCAGCTCCACTAAATTAATTATTTTATATCAAGCTATTTGTTTGGCTGCAGTTTTACCTTATATAGTGTTCTTTCTTTGTTTCACATAACTACTTTAATCCTTCCTGGATCCATTCCAAGTTTTAACTTCTTTTCCTGCTCTTGTAGCTGATTTCACATGAAGGTTTTTCATTGTAACTATGTAAAGAAAAAAATCTTTAGCTATTTAATTTATCTTGGCTTTGTTTCAAAATAATTGTGCCTTCTTATTAATTAGCTGATTATCTTTTACATTCATTTGTGGCTTTCATGTCTCCAAATCCCTGTATATCCCTTAACATCACACTCCTTACTTTTTTCTCTGATTACTTTTCCAACACCTTGATTGATTACATGAGTTCATATTCCCTGTAGTACTGGACTCTAATGTGAAGATGTTAATTAGAGTTCCTGCAAAACTTTTTGCAAGTAGGTGTTGTAGGTTTTTTTTTTAAAGGTATATAATTTGTATTCTTCAGCCCAGCTAATTCTGAAACCTTTTTTCCTTCATCTTGGAAAATACGCTGTTCTTAAGGTTAAACGATTAGAGTTTGCCAAATACGCCAGGCTGCAAGCCCAGGATAGTCTTAACACTAACAGCAAAGAAGGTACAAATATTTAAGATACTAAGTCTTGCGATTAACAGGTTTGCATCCAATACCCTTTCATATTCTGGATATTTTTTCGTAAGTGTCAATTATTGGTTATTTTAGACGAAAATCATATGTTATTTCCAGGACCTCGATAACTCCATGTGATAATTATTTATAAGACATCATGAGCAGAAATCCTAGTAAAATTCTTTTTTGGCAACTGGATACTGGCACAGCTCCAGAGTAGATCAAGTATCCACAGATTTTGTGATGCCAGATTTCACTCACTGCCTTATATATTGCCTTATATATATGTAGGGGACACATATCATGGCCTTGAAGATCACATTAGAAATCAGGAAAAGGCATGGAAATGTTTTTAGTAAGCCAATCCATCACTGCAAAACTACCCTTCCACATTCTTTGATTTCTTTCGATTTAGCAAATATTGTCTTATGTTCTGTGGGACTCTTTTCTGCTGAATCTTCTTTTGATAGAGTCCTCACGTTGCTTTTGTCCTTTATCATTGGGGACTGGATGTCCTTCAATTTCTTTCAATACTTTTGTAAAAGAGAGGAGTGTAATGTTTCCACTCTTTCCTTCTTTTATTTGCTTGGAAAATGGCCATCCAGCCCTATAGCTGCAAGGTCTGTTATTCTATGATTTCAGAGTTCATCCTGACACTCTTGCTGCCAATCCCAGTAAAAAAAAATGTGAAAACCAAGTTCTTAATGGCTGGCTACAAATTTACCTGAGCCAACTCAGACAGTCCTGCTTCACTGAGCAACCAAGAGCTCCAATTATTTATGCTCTCCTTTACAAAAAAAAAAAAAAGGATCCAGAACTAACAAAATGCTGAAGCCACAGCTTCTTCCTCCATACTGACCTGGCAGGTAAAGACTGATGTGTTAAAAGCAACACCAGTTCTGTGCAGAGAAGGAAGCTGCTGTGATACATGCAGCTTCTATCAGCTTCTATCTAGCACCTCTATCAGCTAGAAGAGTACTTCAACTGCTGGGGAATTTACTTTGGCATGAAACCAGATCCAACCCATCTTATGAGCAAGAACATGTAGACATTCCTGCACACACCTCCACGCCCCCAGTGGACTGGTGTACTTCTGCCTGTATGTATGTATTCCTGTGCATCCTTGAGGAAAACAACAACTTTTGTGTCTGTGTCTGTGTCTGTGTGTGAAAATTGACATGGTTTCACTAATTGTTTTAATTCTATCAAGTAATGAGGTGGTCTTAATGAGATGGCATTTAAAGAAAAGGGAAACTTCAATGCAACATTTCTAATGTTTTATACTGTGGGTTCCATGAAGGCAAACTTCTATTTGATGGTTGAATTTAAGCCCCAGTTCTGCAAAGCCCATAACCATTTACTTACCTCTGAATACATGACTAGTCCCACTGATGTCAATGCAATAAAATTTGAACAGGAGAAAGGGTAGTTCTATGGTACCTATTACTACAATATAAAAATATAAAGCTAGATTGCAAAGTCTGTCTTCTCTAACATATAACATTTCTATAGGTGGATTTATTTTCATTTGGTGTTACATTTAATTACTCATCAACCCTGCTTTTTATAAAGCTTCATGCTCCTTTTAAAACGAACGTTCAATATCAAAGTGAAGCAGAAGTATTTTTACATTTTAAACTGCAAATAAATTACCCAGTTATTGACAACCAACAATCTTTCTTTAGGGTGCAATGGATTAAAATAGCTCATACATGTAGTAAAATGAGAACACTAGAGCAGAAACATTAACTCAAAAATATTTTTTTTCCTTGTGCAATATAGGATTATATTGCTACAGGGGTAGCATTGTTCCGTTTTGACACATGGCTATGCAGTGTGGGCAATCATTCATTTCAACAAGTACCTTTGAGATGGATTCTCTTTGGCCTTATAGCTATACTTAGCTATGGACTGAGGGCTTACCTATACTTACAATGAAAACTATAGCTAAGTCCTATACCCTAAGACACCTTCCCTGCTGCAGGCTCTTCTTCAGCACAATAGTTTGAAACGCTGTTCTGCTCAGCATCATCCAAGTACAGATCAAGCTATTTTATCCAAGGCCTCCCATTGCTCCCGACACAGGCTGGAAATAATGGCCAGGTTTATTGCTGTGTTGTTATTGCTGTAAGGTCAGGCTCCTGGCTCTTTCATCCATTCTCCTGCACTCTTCCATTCTTTCATTTGTTCGTCTTGACCCAACTCACACTTGTGAACTACATTGCATTTGTTAGATCAAGAGGCTGCCTGCTATGCCTCAGAGCATTAAGTAGGGCAGTATTCCTTAGGGTAAATGGAGCGTGGTACGGAGAAATAAACATTATTCTCTTCAGCCAAGACTGAATGTGCATGTTTTATCTGTTGAGCACATCTCTGACACTGATTTAACAGTTAATTCTTAATATGCATCAGGTACACTGTCCCCCTATCTCACTGCCAAGGCACAAAAGTTGATATCACACCACGCAAAAACTCAAATTTACTTCATTCTACCCCACTTAGGTCACAGCTTTGGGCAGCACTACCAGGTGAATCTTTAAACTCTTTTTAAAGTAGCAAAGAAGCACTTGGACAATTCCCTAAGAGATATGGTGTGAATTTTGGGGTTGTCCTGTGCAGGGAAAGGAGTTGGACTTGATGATCCTTGTGGGTCCCTTCCAACTCAGGACATTCTGTGACTCTATGATTTTGACATTTATTTTTGCTACCCAGAAACATCATGATGAGAAAGTTTTACTTTTTCAAGCTGCAACTACAATTCTCTAGTAGCTTTAGGAATACTTAGGAATTTGAAAAGACCTATCAGATGGAGTCTCTCTCATCACAAGAAATGCTTTAGCACAGCCCACCCTGGTATAAATATGGTCATTTTCAAAGCAACCCAATGGAT
Organism: Anhinga rufa; assembly: GCA_013400875.1. Lineage (NCBI taxonomy): Eukaryota > Metazoa > Chordata > Aves > Suliformes > Anhingidae > Anhinga > Anhinga rufa. Next base: position 10,457 of record VZTV01026886.1, read on the forward strand.
TTAGACATCTGGTGTATGCTTAAGTCTGGTTTTGAAATTCCCAGCAGAAGCTATAGACAGTGCATGTTCACAGGCAAAGCAATAGATGGTCCAGAGATAGGTCTTTCCAGGGACTGATGTGTGACTGGGCAAGGATCAGCATCAGTGACACTGCCAGGCACTTGGCGGCTCTCCATGGTTTCTGATGGTCTTCTCTTTAGGAACTCAGACTGTCTGTGTGGTCTTCTGTAAGGAGGCCAAGAATGATATTGATCCACAGACCATAACCAGATTACAAAAACAAGTAAACCTCTCTGTCTGCTCCAGCAGGAGAGGGTCTAATGAGCTCAAGCCAAGGCTACAGTTCCTCAAGTCCTCTGGTCACGTCAGGATCTTTGTTTCACTGAGCATTTTTTAAATAAAAAGTTTTGAGGGTTATGAAGAAAAAAATGAAACAAGTACTATGCTTCCTGATGTGGTGTCAACCTGAGATCTTCAGAGTGACCAAGAGCAGAAGTGTTGTCTCCCACTAACGTCTCCTTACAAAGCTGGCCTGACAATATCCTTCAGACAGTTGATGGATGTGCTGTTTGCCTTGAGGCATGCTAATGCTTTGGACATGTTGAGATGTACAGAAATCTTGTGTGTCTTGTGCCTAAGGCAGGATTAGCCAAATTGATAATTGCCTGAACCAGAAGCCTGGCCCTCAAGGATGCCACTGGGACAGGGTATGGACATGCCACCTGTTTCAGCTCTGTCTTTCTAGATGGAAACTCTGTTGTTGCCTTCTGTTCTCTGGAGGGGAGAATGGTTTCTGCTGCTTTTCCCAGAGAGTGGGAAGGAAGTGACGTATTACAGCTTGTGCACTCACTGAGAGCACTCACTGCTCAAAGCAGGGCGATATCATCCAGGATGGTAACACAAGGAGAACCTCAGTTGTAACAAGTCCCAAGCACTCAAGATCAAAATGACCAAGATGATGCAGCCCAGGTGAAAATTACTTTTGAGATGGGCTGAAATCCTGAGGAGTAACAGCAGCCATCTCCTTGCTTTCGGAGATCTCTGTGAGGAGGCTTCCTCCCTGCTGCAGCTGCTGTTTTCCTGATCTCTTCCTCTACTGCAGGCACAGTAGTGTCTGGAAGAGGAGCAATCGCTTTATGGTTCACCATGAGATTCGCCAGCACCATTCACTGGTGATGAGTTTGGCTGTATAAAGATACTGTGGCCATTAAATGTATTCAAGGCCATATTGTGACACTATTAAACACATTAGACAAAAGATCAGTGAAATTTTAAGCAATGAGTTGTGACCTTGGGTGGGGATAGGGAATTTTCTCTGTTTTTGTATTCATGGGCTCCATTCCTACAGCAGCCCTCATGCAAGTGGACCCTGACACCATGATCTTTTGCCACCAGGAGCCTCCTGGTCAGGACTGATGCCTATGAGAGGGGAACATGAACGTGTTCCCTGCAGCTGTGTCCTGGGTTATAGTCACCCAGCAGCTTGCAGCTGGGTCCAGTTTTGAGCTCTGTTACTGAGGTGACAGAGATGGACCCACCCAGCTCTTTCTGAAGGGAGCAGACCCTGGCCCATGTTACATACAAACCCTCAAAATCTCAGTCAAAAATAATCAAAATGTCCTCAGATGCTGCCTGGAGGAGGAGAAGAAAGAGAAGGGTGGGAAAAACCCTCTTCTGACTGCAGCTGCTGCAGAGTGGTGCCACGGGCGCTCCCTGGGCTGGGCGGGCAGAGGGATGCATGCCCCATGGCTGGCATGCTCACAGTGCCAGCAGCCTCTGCTCTGGCTCTCAGGTGGTGCTTCCCCCTGTGTGGAAAACAGCAACTGGCCGAGCAAGTGAGCTTAGAGACCTGTCTGCTGAACTGCTATAGAAAATTAAGGGGAGCCGTTTAAACAGCTTGGTTTCTCTAACTGCTTGAATTACACCCCACGTTCCCTGTCTGAGGTGGACGTACTAGTGGGCAGAAACCTAGAAAACTGCCTTTTCCTGGGTGGTGGAAAGGAGGGTGGTGGTGCTTCCTCCCCCAGCTAACGCTTTGCCGTGTGTCTCTGTTTCCCTTGCAGGGACCTGCCACATCGGCTGGGCCTACTACTGCACGGGTGGGGGCGCGGCGGCGGCCATGCTGGTGTGCACCTGGCTGGCCTGCTTCTCGGGCAAGAAGCAGAAGCAATACCCTTACTGAGCCGGCCCCGGGGTGCGGGCGCTGCCAGGCGCCCGGGGGGCTTGCCGACGTCTTCTGGATGATGACGATGAACAAGAAACTTTTAAGTGCTTTCTCTTTGGAGTGGGCGTGGGGTGGGACAGCGGGTGGCCCCAGGGAGGGCAGGGAGGTAAATGGTGGTGCAAAACCACCTGGCTGGGCTGGACAGGGACAGGCTTTCTCACCCAAGCCCGCTCATGGTCTGCTCCACAAAAATATAAGCAAGGAAAACTCCGCTTTGGCAAATGGTGAAATTCTGCGTGCACTGATTAATTGAGAGGTTGGTGAGGGGACAGCGGTGCTGGGGGGGCTGCGGTAGTGCCCGGCAGCCCCTCGGCATGGCGCTCCCGAAAGCACATATGCACGCACAGATGTTGACCATGGCACAAAATGAGCAGAGAGGAAACTTTTTTTGGTGCGATTCTTCTTTCTTTTCCTTTTTTCTTTTACCTCTCTCTGGTGGTTTAAAATTCAGTGTTGCAACACTTTTTAATCTATACATTAAACTTAATAAAAGGACCAATAAGCCACTTTATCAGTATTTTGTATATTCTCTACACATTTTTCTTCCCCAAACATTTAGCCACTGCTTATTCAGCCCTATATAACTTTTATTAAGCCTCTGTGTTTTCAGCATTATTACAAAAATGCAACATAATTACTTGGCATATGTAGCCTTTCCCTATAGTACTTTTAGAATTGCAGTAAATGGACGTTTTTCTGTCCATTGGAAATTCCACTTATGGTACTGTAGAGCTCTGTTGGTTAGGTACGACTAACAGGAAACTTCTTCCAGACATAGATTTCTGTTGCTGTTATGTTTAGCTCATTGATGTTGTATTGTGCTGTACCATGTTTATTATTTCAATATTCATTTTTGTAAAATATATATATATATAATATGTGCTATTTTATGTTTGTATTTGAAAAATCTCTGTAAATAAATTTTTCCTTGATCCATATTTGCAATGCCTCATTGTGTCACTAGATGAAAAAGTTCCTTTTCCAGATCCCCATTGGAAAAATCCTCAGAAATAATCATGACTTTTATAACGATGCTTTATCTCTGTTCCCTGTAAAACACATACATTTAGGGTTCAGTGGCATTGCCTCAGGATAGACATATTTTGCCACTGGAGGCATTCTAGCATATCCCACATTTTTGCCTGACGTTGTCAGGTGTCCTGCAGGACTTCAGGGAGACCTTCGCCATTCTGGCCTGGCTGCTGCGGGCTCAGCGTCTCACACACAGAGCGCTGCATATCCCTGTTCAGACAACTGAATCAAGACCTTACTTTCTTAATAGCATCGACATTGATCAAATGCCTACCAGGCAGTACACCCTGCACAAGGCATAGGCAGTGTGCACACAAAACTCAAAACCAATCTTTTATTTTCTTTAAGAAAAACAATGTGAACTTAGAGCATGGGAACTTGTAAGGGATTTTCAATCATGACAATAACTGATGTTATTCTCTTTCAAATGTTTTTCTCTGCTCTTGTTTTCCCAATATGATATTTCTGTCACGTATTTCCAAGTTACCATCTATGTTCTAGTTGCGGTTAATAACACTTGTAGGTGTTGCAACTCTGAAATCGTGCAGTTGCTTTGTACATTACACTGGGCGGCTTTTTGGACATACATGGAAATAGCAATGTCAGTTTACAGCGATCAATCCTGATATTGCTGAACTGAATTTTACTGAGTTTCATTATAGGCTAAGCACTATTTATTCACTTTATTGTGCTGTGCAGTGCAAACAAAATTATACTTTACCCCTCCCAGATTAGCCCATAATAGCCCTGTTGCATCTGACTGCACTTCTGCTGAGAAGCAAACCAACCATGCCATGGGGGCTTGCCTCCCCGCATGCTCTTTTAGTGGTGCCAGCAGCAGCGAGACATGGAGCTCTTCCCTCCTGCTTCCAGGTTTCAGGGATTGTCCCTTCTCATGAGTGCTCAGGACCATACCCAAACCTACTGCAGGAGGTCAGTGGCATTCCATATACCCTCACATTGAGAATGAATATGCCTGTCAGGGTTGTGGAATGTTGCTTTATTAAAACCAAAGGAGATAAACCCACAACTTTGGCTCTGGTTCCCCTGGCTCCAGTAAGATCTTTGGTAGGTATCTCAATAGAAGAAAGCTGCCTCTGTTCAGTATGCTACTGTGGAAATACACCTTTCCTTCCATGGAAACTGCAGTCTGCTGTATAAAGTTTCAGTGACTTGGCTATAAAAAAGTAAGTGTTACTATTCTAAATTTGACCCTCCACAGATTATACTCTGGCCCATGCATCATGGAGAACATTTTGACTTTTTTTAGATCTTCCTGTGCTCAGATTTGGGCTTGATTTATCATGACAAACTGGAACTATGCAATTACTTAATGAAAAAAATCAAGTTTTTGTTATGATACAATACAGTTATAGCATGACTGACTTCCTCTAAATTTGTATAAAATCTCCTTTTTTTAATTTTGAATTGAATAAGATGCCAATTTTTAATAATCAAGCCAATGCTGCACCTGCTTTGTAGTTGTTTATCATATAGCCTTCAGCTGCTGTGATATGAATAAACCAATCACAGCTTAATTAGGTTTGTCCATATTTGTGCATTTTGGTTCTGATATTAATTTTGCACTAGAATATAAATACCATTTATTATCATGGTTATCAAGCCTCACAGCTATAAACTAAGAACTTTGAACTGGGCAAAAGATTGCTTTCAATTTCACAGTATGAAGTGTCAATGAAATATTTACAATATTTACTATGTTTAATTTTCCATTTATTTATTCTTGTAGATGAGGAGCTTGGCCTTGCATTTGTCAAGACAAAAGATGTAAGCTTGCATAAGCTCCTAGGAATTCTGTCCCTGCCATTGCTGGCAATCGTATCACATAATCCTGTTCATAAATTTATTAACCTCTATTTTAAAACTATTTAAGCAGTTTCCCCCTACAACTATATTGGGAAATTTAAAAAATCTCACTCTTTGGGTGATTAGACACTTCTAAGTCTAGATCACCCCATATTCTGGAGTTCTCTGGCAACGCAGATGTCAGAAGTAGCAGTCCACTTCCAGCAAATACTCTGTGAGCAGCAAGTCTCATCCGTCACTCCTAACTAATACAGGAGCTATGTAGAAACAAATTGTATGGTCACAGACTGTTCATTATCAGAATCTATCTTAGGACCACAGGATAATTCAGGTGGGAAGGGACCTCCGGAGGTCTGTAGTCCAGCCTCCTGCCCAAGGCAGGGTCAGTCATGAGGCCGCAACAGGTTGCTCAGGTTTTAGCTCATCTGGCCTTGAAAACCTCTGAAGATGGAGATGCACAATGTCTCTGTGCAGCTTGTGCCACTGCCTGACTGTCCTCATGGCGAAACAGCTTTCCTTATAATTGATCTCTTTTTTCAACTAATGACCACTGTCATCAAATCCTCCCACCAAGAATCACTGAGAAGAGCTCATCTCCATCTTCTGTCACCTCCCCATAGGTACTGGGTGGCTGCTCTTGGGTTATCATTTCCCCCTACAAGCCATCTTTTCACAAGGTTGAATAAGCCTCGATCCTTGGCCTCCCTGCATAGGGGCAAGTGCTCCAGCCCGCAACCAGCTTGGTGATTTCTGCTGGACCAGCTGCCATTTGTTGATGTCTTTCTTAGACCAGGGGGCTGAAAACTGGATGTGGCATCCACAAGCAGTCTAACAAGTGCTGATTAGAGGAGGACAATCACTTGCTTCTGTACACTGGCTCTGCTCCTGTCAATGCAGCCCTGGAGGCTGTTGCCCATCATTGCTGCTAGGTTGTGCTGCTGGCTGCTGTGCTGTTCCCAGGTCCCCAGGTCCTTTCCGCAGAGCTACTCCCCAGCCAGGGAGTCCCTAGCCTATGCCACTGCAAGGCCTTCTTCCTTCACAGGTGCAGAACTTGGCATTTGTCCTTTTGATTTACATAAGGTTTCTGCCATCCCATTCCTCCAGCCTGTCTCAGTCCTTCTGAATAGCAGCTCTACCCCTCAGTATATTGACTTGTCCCCCCAGCTTGGTGTCATCTGCAAACTTGATGAGAGCACACTCCTCCAGCTCTTCCAGGTCACTGATAAAGCCATTAAACAGGACAGGTCTCAGGACAAGTCTCAGGCCAGACTTACCACAAGCATCCAGTAGGGTCCGACCAGGAACCATGACCCTCCGAGCCTCGTCATCCAACCAGGCTTTTACTCATCTGGTTGCCTGCCCATCCACACCATAATGTCCCAACCTGGGTACAAAAAACTGTGGGAGCCTGTGTCAAAAGCCTTCCTAAAATCCATGCAAACGACAATCCCCACTCTTCCTTCAATCACGTATCAGTCATTTTACCATGGAAGGCCACTGGATGGGTCAGGCACAGTTTGTTCTTGAAAAATCCATGCTGACTGCTTCCAGTCACTGAAATGAGGTCATATGGGGCTACCAGTGGAAATAAGGTGTTGGGATCCTGTTGCCTTTGTGTGCTTAACTTTTGCTTTGCATGGCTAAATATAGAAAAAGTGGTCATCAACAAATCTAGAAATATGAAGGGTAGGAAAAAAATTGAGCTCTGAAAGGTGGAAATTTACTTCATGTATAAGATTGAGTGAGGCAATGGAGGTGGAAGAACTTGATGCAATACTCTATTTACGTAAGTTTGGTCTTTGGGAATGACTTCAGAAGAACACATTTAGAGTAGGAAATTCTTCCACCCAAACCCCAGAGAGCTGGAGACCTTGTTTGCCTATGCAGCATAGCGTGCAATGCCAAGACTCTTGTCCTGAGCATTAACACAGTATTTTCTAAGAGCGAAAATGCAAATTCTGTCATTCAAGCATTAAGTCACGGAGAAGCTTTTCTGCATAAATATAAGGCATGTGAAAGCCCTGTCTGGAGTTTGAGAGGGCATTATGCTCTTTCTGTAAAAGAAAGCCATTACTTTTCAAGACTTACATGTTAACAAATGACTCAAATTTTCACTGCATGCTGTAGTTTTCTCCCTCCCCAAAATACAAATGTATGCCTATGAAAAAAAAATTTAAAATGTTTTGAAATGAGAGTTAGGTAGCTCCTGAGGTGGTTTAACCCCTCTATTTCCTTTTTCTTGATAGAAAATTCAGAAATCAGTTGCAACTGCAATTTATCTGTCATCCTTGAGTTTGAAATAGTCTATAAAAATATCAAACTGAATGACAAGAGAGATAATCTCTACATCAACATAAGCATTAAATCTACATACGTAATGTTTCAGAGAGACAATGGTGAAATTAGATATCTTTTTTTAGAAGTGACATTTCACTGTAATCCCTTAAGCAGACAGGATTTTAAATATATGCTTTCGAGTAAGTATTAAGTGGTTTTATTATTATTATTTAAATAATGATGGATCAGAGAAAATGAGGAAAATTTTGAAACAGTTTCAAGTACAGTTCTTTTAGTGGCAGGAAGGATGGGTATTAGGTTAAATATAAATAGGTGGCCTTTTTTCATTTTCCTCACCAAGAAACAGAATGTTCATTGAAATGTATACGGATATTTTAGCTGAATAAAGACAGACTCTGACTTCATGGACAATTTTATGACCTTTTAGTCTGCTAGAAGTATCTGCTAAGAATATCAGTATGTTAGGGATATTCTATGCTATGCTGGGCATATTAAATTAAGCCATCACAAGGAAAATTATAATCTTAAAGGAACATATGGCACAACCTCATTATACGTATACGTATCTACATCACCAGGGCCCAGTGCATTGTTGCCTGCTTTCCTGGCTGCCTAAGAGCAAACAAACTATGTTACTCTGCTTTAAGCATCCTCCATCACACAGGGATATCTCGTGGCCCTCAAGTATCTCTTCAACAGGCACTGTGGACCATACTGAGCATCACTAGAAGTATGATCATCAACAAACATGCCTCAAGCATGATTAACACCTCAGTGGTTATAAATCAGTTTGGCTTGTCAGAGTTGGAATGGTAAAGCAATGCTAGAGCTTAGAAAAGCTGACTCTCACCTGAAGCCTAAACCAAATGCAGGTCTACTTGAGCAGGCAGAAAGCTGCTGCCTCACACTATCTGTGGGGATGGGAGGAAAGTTTGCTGTCACCAGGGAAAGCAGCTGCTAGCTCCTGTCTGCAGCAAGACTTAGCAGCCCAGGGAGATAGTCTGTGAGTCTGTAACCATTCAGGTACCTTTCCAGACATTTTTCTTATAGGACATATATGGAGGCCACTGCCTGAGTTCCCAAGAGAACACATTAAAGATAAAGAGTGCTCCCATCTTGCTTGTCCTCCTCAGAGGCAGTCCTACCTGGGGCAGAAGGAAATGCTCATGTACAGCCTTCCTCATGTGTGAGACCCCTGCACCAAGCCTCAGCTCCAGAGGGTAAAGCTCAGGCCAGATGGTAAAGACAATGGCAGTGGTCAAGATGCTCCATGTGCTTTTGAAAACTGCATGCAGCCCTGCTCTGCATACATGAATGTCTTCATCCTCTTTTCAGTCTCCAGGAGCTATAGGTAACTTTGACTCTCTCCACATCAGCCAGCAAAATCAATATGTAAGTACACTTAATAAATAAAAGTTGTTGGACTGTGTAGGCAGAGTCATGCTGCAAAGCACTTTTGCTCCAGCTCGTCACCAAAGAACTAAGTGTTTTATCAAGTAATGGACGGCAGCTTCCTACACAGGACTCCTGAGTGGGTGGTTTTCTACAAATTCCTCTGCCCCCAGCCCAATAATTTTATTCTGTTCCCTAAACCTCTGCCAGATGTGACCACTTTTCAAAACCTTGGGCTTTTGAAAGCATGGTAGCTGCCAAAGGGCAAGCAAACAATTAATGTGAATGCTTCATTTTCTGTTAAGGATTCCAGTCACTTCAGTGGGCTTGGACCAAACTCCATGACCCTGATCCAACTATAGGAGCCAATGGCAAATAGTCAGTCCACTGGCTTAAGCATGGATTCAGCAGGCAAAACGCCATAACTATTCTATATCTGGCTTTGTATTATGTTCTGGTAAACTGTCCATCTTTTTTTCCTATGGAAAAAATACACACATGCTCGCAAACACACACATTTTATAAGCAAAAAAATCCCTATATCTTTCTTGGTTTTGTACTTATCTAAATGTTCCTTGTCATCTGAGAATTAACTAAAACAAGATCCTACAAGTGCAAAATCTATGTGGCACCTAATATTGGCAATTAGTATTTATTTAGGAGCTATGTCTTTAAAGATCAGAAACTTAAAAAAAATGTTTTGTATTGATTTTGCAGACAAACAAGCTGCTGAATTTGGATAATAAAGCATCTTTTTCACGTTGCAAACCAGCTGTGCACCCTTATCTTGCCTGTTCCAGAGGAAGAAAATGAAAAGTGGATTAACTAACATAATGAATGTTTCAAAGGATATAAAGGAAAATCTGTTATATGATGTGAGGCTGCGGTTCTTTGCTGATATGACCAGGCTGAGTGGGTCTGAAGGGACTCTTTCTACTGCCAAATGGAAAGGACAAAGAACAGAAAGTAGAAATGTACCCATATACTGGGGGGTTTATTGAGAACCCCACTACAGGGTAGTAGTAGATGCTCTGCATCTATGACTCACTGTGGCTCAGTAACTCTCCATATGAAGCATTTGGGTTATTCCTTTCCATGTTATACCACCAAAAGCATCAGTAAGCTTTCTGTTTGTACAGTACCTAGGACAAATATTTCCCAGTCTATCAGTAGGGCCCCTGGGTCCTATCCTAAAGTAAAGTAACTCCACTTCATGGCAAGAGCAAGGGTTAGTAAAGGACTTTCTTTTACTGAATGGTAGTGTCTTTTGGTGGGGAAACAGGAAAAGGAAATCTCTGTTAAAACACAAGCTATAATTAGGACAATACATTTGAAATTATTAAATACTTCTTGCCTGGAGCTCAGTGGCCATATTAAGAATTGCAGTGTGAGATATTTGTTTTCAAGTAGCTGTCAACATACCATTTGTTTTCTACACTTCTGGGATTAATACCTAATTATGGTGCACACAGGAATTAAAAACGACTGAGTGCCTTATTACACCTACCTCTCTCTCTCTGGCTAAAATCAGAACTCCTTTTCACAGAAACTGTTTCACCCTGCTCCTGCATGTTGACTTCAGCAAGCCTGTGTGCCTTCAGCCACCCCAGGAACTGCCTGGCCCTGCCTCTTCTGAAAAGCCTCCTGTGAGCAGGAGGTCTGCTGCTGTTCTCCACATCACACTTTCCAGGCCTCTGCTACAGCTTGCTGCTGCAGAGCATGGATGTCACTTCTGGAAGGTTTCAAGCTGTTTCTCACTAACTGATCAGAGTACCTCGTTTCAGGATAATCTGTTACTGAAAGATGCCACAGTACACTGCAGTAAATTAAGTGTTTCATTTCCAAAGTTGTTGTTACATCCCATTCTCTTGCAGACCATTCAACAACATTAACATATTAGTAGTCATCACTAATACCTTTTCTTTTTTTTTTCAGGTCCTAGGGGCAACACCAGGAGAAGTCACACTGCAGGCGACAGACTCATCTGTGGTAAAAGGGAAGAAGTTACCTTTTTACAAAGCAGCAGCATGTAGAAAATAAAGCCAGCCATGCCCAGATGTGCAGTGACATTTCAAAGAGGAAGCACATTAAATGTTTAGATCTGTAATGAAATATTAAGCAATCTGCATTTGTCAACATGTAGAAGTGGTATTCACCTCTCTCTGAGGAGTGACTGGTTTTGTCACATACTGGTGAGCAGTTTCACAGCTCTGCAGTCTGTAGGTTGTTATGCCTGTGCATACTGTCAACATCAAGTAATGTGAATTATAGGGCAGGTTTCTGGGCCAGTCTGTCTCCCAAGGGGAACCTGAAAGAGATTTTAGCTAATGGTATCAGATCACTGAAGCATACCTTTTCAGAAGCTGATTTTGTGTGACCTTTGGCCTGCCGTGTAGCTATGCTTAACTTGCAGCTATCAAACAAGCAAAGAGACCTAACAGATGACTAGACAGAAACTGCTGAAAAAATTATGGGGGTCTGCAAATAAGATAAGCTGAAAACTATTTTTAAGCTTTGTTGATAACATACCTGAATGAAAAAAGTTGGTACTGAAATTCCCAACACTGCCTCAGAAGACTCATATACATAAGCATAAGATGGTTGCTGCTTGGTTTTCCAGTGACTTCTGTTCCAGGCAATATTGAGGTCTAATTACATGTTTATTAAGCCTTACGCTTCTCGTTTCTTCTCTTCTCCCCTAATTCTACTCCTACAACACATTGCTCTTCCTGGTAGAAGCCGTTGTATTCACTGGTGCAAATACTCTCACTCCATACGTGGTTATTTCAGGGCTGTATTTTTGAAACAGGCAAATGATTTTCACAACAGACTCAGACGCCTAGTTCATATGCAGTTTCCTTTGGGAGCCACAGTAAAACTCCTGTGAATGCAGCACTCAGGGCAGGGTACTTCACTGGCCTTCATAATTAGGAAACATTGCTGCCTGAGCCTCGTTCAGACAGATGATTTCAGCAGTCAGGAAGTAAATGCACTTAGCAGGAAAGTATGCTGTTCCTTTTTCATTGCTGCTAAGACAGCAGGACCATTCAGAGCTGCCTTCAGCACAATTATAAAATGTTCTTAGCTGCTTGGAGCCATTTCAGTCAATCTGAACATTTATTTCCTTTCATAGCAATGCAGAGTGAAGGTGCTGACAGTCCTTAAATGCATTGCTCAAGATATACAGCGAGTCACAACCCAGCTTCTGGGGCAGGTGGTTTTAAGCTGCCCATATTAGGTAGCACAGATATTGCTCCCAATACACCTTGTGATGATGCCTTAACCAGCTGCAACACTGTGGATGGGAAGAGATCTCAGGAGTGGTAGTAAATTAGAGATCTTTTTCTCCTTTACATCACGGACTTCAAGAGAGGCCAAGTCCCTGGCACCTGATGACTATAGACCATTGAACCATGCCACGTATGAGATAAACAAATAAAAAGAGGTGACTGAGAACTTTTCTGCACATCTTGGACAGCATTTCTGACAGTGCCAGCAGCTAAGCTGCTATGGCAATAGGCTTGGACCGTGACTGCCACCCTAACTGCCCTGAGTACCAGCTGATCTCCAGGACACACCAGAAAGAGGTTATCCTTCAAGTAAGGAGGTAACATTTTCCATATTAGCACTATTTTTTCCAGTCTCCTTACCTCTAGCTTTGCACCTGTTTACCCCTCACCAATCTCCTTACTAATTCGATGGTCTGAATCCACACCAGTTTTCTTAATGGGTTAAAAAAGGAAGAAGAAACACATCTTGTTGTTCAGTATATTCCATGAAGTTAGACTTATTTGCATAAAAAGGTTCCCCCAAAAAATCAAGTGAGGCTGAAAAATGTCCTGAAGATCCTTTTAGTGCCTAAGAGGCGTGTATGGTGGAAACTGTTTACTGTCTCCTGAGTAATGGAGTCTGTGATAAGCAATTTGTTTTGTAGGAAAACAATGTCACCTAAAGTAGCTGAAGGATATTGTAATGACTTTCCCACATTGTCAGTGTTCCATTGTATCTCTTGGCTTCTTATTAGAACACTGCATATCGAAAAATAATACAAGGGAAACAGAAAATTGCTGCAAACATTAAACATGCTACTGCATTTCAAGGATGTAGCTGTTGACTTTACCAATATTAAAACCAGAATCTGGTAGAAACCCATGCTTTTTGCACAGAATATGAGAGCTGGCTTTAGGATGATGGGCCCCATTACATTATTATTCTTTAGGACTGAGGATGTTTCTTTTCTGGGACCTGACAGAACTTCAGGTTTCTTAAGGAGTCTTTGGATTATGGGCACAGCATGGGCTCCCTCTTGTGAGTCATGCCTAATGAAAAAAAGTCAAGGAATTCTCAACTGTCATCTGATCTCAGCTCAGGACTAAACCTCGGAAAATCTCCATAACACTGGGAGACTCCATAGCTTTGTTTGATTTGTGGATCAACTGCCTGTGGAGAAGTGGCATCTAAAAATAGCAGAACATGATGAAGGGACACACTGGGGAGCTTTAGCAATGGAGGTGCAACCTGAGGGAGGCAAGAAGAAAATTGGACTGCCTTCCACAGTGTTACTGCTGGTGACAAAGTACCCACTTATTCTTAGCATTACAGTTCAGCAGAATGACAACATTTTTGTTCTCAATGTGAAAGGGCTGAACTTAAAGGGAAGCAACCAAATTTCTCATAATAATATATCTTATATACTCAGCTATGCTAAATTAAAGGCACTAAGTGAACAATACCAAGACACCTCTGAACAGTGACTCATGGCCTTGGGTATGTGCACTCTGAGAAGTGAGATAAACTAGCCTGGACAAAGCACTGTTCAGATACGTATTTATTTCTTGTTTGATATTGCAAGAGGACCAGCGCATGCAAATTGAAAGTAAATCTGTGAGCATGGGCTGGTAACAACCCACAGCAGTGTCAGGATCCACACAGCACTACAACCACAGCCAGGGCAGCATGCACAAGCGTGAGATCTTGCATGTCTGCTGCTAGACACACAGGCTGATTTGGGGCTGGTTTTGTTCCCAGAGTAGCCAGGCATGCCCAGTGGGTGCTGTCCCCGACTTGGTGAGCACGCCAGCCTCTCATGCCATGAGAAAAGCTTCACTTCAGTGTGTGTCATCAGAGCCACCCAGCCTCTGCCCTGCTCTCTTCCAGGCCATGGGACTCTGGTGGGTATGGTGCAGATGGGTGCTGGGGACTGGTGTCCAGCTCATGGCTTTCCTTCTGTCTCACTTAGCCTAGGCAGTCCATGCTGAAAGCAGCTCTACTTAGGCTCTAGAAATGCCCTACACAATTAAACAGAGAACAGAGGATGTGCAGCAAGGCAACCTACTTTGCAGTCGCTGCTGAGCAGCTCTTAGCATCGCTACACTGTGGGACTGTGCAAAAGCCACCCCACAAGGGAGGCAAAGGAATCCACTGAATATGTCTGTGTATACATCTAGAAAACCAGAAGTCATTAACAGAGCTTGAGCATCTTTCCTGGTGCTCATGTAGGCATATACAGTATTTTTCCATGGCAGGTCTCAATGGACTTTGCAAAGGCGATGAATGGTTCTCCTGACATGAGAAATACAGAAAATGAGGTGGACATTCATGTAGTCTTGCCGAGAGCTGCCTGTGCAAGCCAAAGGCAGAACCAGGCCTATAAGCCAGGTTTCCTTCTCAAATCATTGCCCTTCCCATGAAGCATTGCTGCCTTCTGGTAGGGACTCCTTCACCTGCATCTTCCAGGTTTTATGAAGGTGCCTTAGCCAACAGCTTCCAAAGTTTTCCTTCTATAACAGTGTTGCTCTTGAGCAGGGAAATTTCCTTCCAGGTGATGTCTGACTTGACACCAGTTCTCTGCCTGGATGTGGTTGCTATGACAGCTGCTCCCAGTTCAGTGAATCCTCGTCCTGCCAATCCTCCGCAAACACAACTCTTGCATATCTTGTATTCCCTGGGAAATCAAAATATGCTTCTGTTTTTAGTCTTTTAATCTTCTCATGTCTGTCTCTGCTTTTGTTTGGAATCAGTGATGTTAAAACAGCCTTGTGCTGCCAACAACAGGTTTTCAGAAAAAATATCCCCACCTCAGTCTATGACAGATTTGGAGTGCTGTATTGCTTGGGCTGCTGAGAAGAGAGACTGGGGAATCTACTTTTATGGCTTGCTTTTGAAATAAAAACTCCTTCACATAAAAATCAGGAAGTCAACACTACTTGGCAAATAAATGCAGCTTAAGTGCTCTTAACTGGAAGTAGTTACTGTAAACCTTCCTCCTAGAAAATCTGCTGGGTAATTTTATGATGATGTGAACTGGGGTGCTGGATGGGCTGGCAGAGTGCACACATGTGCAGGAGTGTGCACTCAGAGGTGTTGAGAAAAGTAATTTTAGCAAATGTTTTAGTCCACAGGGATATGTGTTCTTTCACTGTCCCCTGTTGCCATTTTGAGGCACACAAACACACATAACAGTCACATAGGCATTACGTCTCTGTTAAAATTCTTGTCAGATCTGGTCCTCACATCTCCACTCTGTTAAATGAATTAAACTCCGATTCCCCTTGCCCCCTGACTTACCTACATTGATTTGCATGTTAATAACTTTCCTTTTCTTAGTCAGTTTGTTCTACCCTCTTCTTGATTTGCTCTCCACAGTAATTTTGACTCAGTTCCTTGCCCTCAGCTCACAGTAAGGGGAGGAAACTGATGCAAGGTGGATGCAGGGGAGCAGGGAGTCCATCCTGGTGACTCTGGTGACTGCTTTCATTACCATTGCCATTTCTCTGGGCACAGCCATGCTGGGCAAAGCTGACTATCTCCTTGGATGCTTTGGATGCCCACCAGGGTGCAATGGACACTGCTTTGCTCATCTTCCCTTCCCAGGTTGCTGGTTTTGGATATCTGACCCAGGTACCTTCCTTGCCCATTTATGTTTTGCTGATCCCAGAACTCTTATGGCTGCCCCAGTTCTGTAACTCTCCCCTCCCCATTCTCAACAGAGGTTAGCTTTCAGGGAAGATCTCAGCCTATCTTTACCAAGGAATCCAGACGAGATAATGATCATTCTAGATGTCTAGAAATAGACATTCACCCACTTCTATACCTTCCAGAAGCAGTAAGACAAAACTATCCCCTCTAAACCAACAGCTTTGCCCTGCAAGCAACCAGAGTCAGCTGTGCAAGGATCATTCTGCCTAACTGCTGGCAACTTGGGTGGATGTTCTAAGTCTTGGAAAAAACAAAAGTCTCTCCCACGACTCTCTCATTTTTGGACTCTGACTTCCTCATTGTAGCACGATGAGCAGAGCTCCTCATAGGAAGAAGTTTTCCAGTGCCAAGGAGGAGAGGGATGGCTGCCCGCCACAGCTCCCAGCAAGTTCTGTGAGCAACACGCAGCTACTGGTCCATTGAGTCTGGTCCCTTGTGTCTCTGCACACTGATGCATCGGCCTGGGGCACGACTTCAGAGCATGTATGTGTGGGGGGAAGATGCTGCTGTTGTTGTACAGTTTCAATTGAGTTTTCTCAACTTCCTGGTTGACTGCCAAAGACCATGAGGCTTAATTTCCCACCTTTGAGTTTCTCTCCCCCTCAGGCTCTTCCCATCTGCTGCATTTCATCTTGCCCAGGTAAAGCTATGCTTGCCAGCCTTCCCCTTCCAAAAATACTGCAGTGTTTGTTTTGGTTCCACCAGATTGTGCTGGCTCTGACTTCATGTACTGTGACTACTGACTCAATGGTCCCACTGGTCACCAATATCTGATTCCAAAGTTTTCATTATCTTCTGCTCTTTGCAGCTCTTCACAGACACTTTGCCTCATAATACTTAACAATCTGTTAATGTGGCCACTGTAGAGATCCGCTTTTATATTTAGTAACATCACTCATCAGTGCAGGATTTTTTCAGTAAAGGAAATCTAAAAAAAAGGTTGTCAGCTGTTCCTATGCTTTTTCTATGCATAGACCACAGAAAAAAATATTCTACTGAGGTTTCATAAGCAAGCAAACTGAACTATATGATTTTTTCATGTTGATTTTGCATACATTTTCCAGACCCTCAGATTAAAAAATATCTGACACATATTCTGATATGTTATTTGCTGAGTGCTTTTAAATGAGCATTTAAATGAGGAACTGAGAACTTGAACACAGGACAGAGTGGAATTAGCTTTATCCTGAGGCCCTCTTGCAGGGTGTAAAAAAAAGCTAAGTCTCATCGTAGCTTTACAGCAACATAAACTGAGTTGTCTTCATGTCTTCCTGGGAGTTCTTACACCTGTAAAAGGCCAAGGTAGCTGATAGGACCTTAGTGGATCAGCTGTATCTGTCTAGCTTAAAATAGAGACACTTTGACAAGCCTCATGTTGTGGTTACAACCCACTGATAACCCAGTTTAGGGCAAGCACAGCTCCAGCCTCTCCACTCTGTTGGTGGGCAGCAGGGACCAAGCCTGCTGAGCCCAGCAGCTGGGGTGGATGGGCTGACAACTCGCTCCACATGCATAGCACCCATGGGAAACCTCGCAGTCGCCTTATCTGTTTCCCACCAGAGGATCAAAGGCCTTCAAATAAAACAAAAGCCCCAGATTAAACCCCCTTCCCTTGGAAGGTCGTCAGCCCCTGTTCTGCTCCCCATTCCTCTTTTACCTTCAGGCTGGCCTTTTTGCATGTGTTCATTGTTGAGCCCCTCCCTCCCAGCCCTGCATGCAGCTGGTGAGGCTTAGCAGCCACCCGGGCCAAACCTGACCCACCGTTTCCCCTGCCTGCTCCACAGCCCCTGCACCATGTCCACATCCCAGTGCTGACTTGGCTCCCACTGTGTGGAGCAGGATGGTTGCCACGTGCTCTCACCATCCTGCCCTCCTGCCTCTCACTGGGTACCCGCCTATCAACTGTACCTAAACACAGATTGAATGTGGCAGGCGCCAAAGCTTTTGGTAATTGCACCCGAAGGCTATGAAATTCTCTGATAGCAAATCACCCTGCCAAACGCAGGCTGCAACATTTCTCCCTGCTGAAGCATGTCAGGCAGCGCAGTCAGCGTTTGTGCCCTTTGGATCCAACAGCACTGTGTCAGCCTAGGAGGGAGAAAGCTGTTTTATGAAGACGTCTGCTGCCTTTTCAGCTGCCAGCAAATACAAGGATTGGGATTCTTTGCCCTTCCCTCCATCCAATGTCAGCCCATGTTTTTGCTCAGAATTCACTGCAATTCAGGTGTCACTGGCAACTATTTCCCATGTGTGGTCTAGCCAGGTTTCAAACAGAGCAAAACTTTATTGCTGAATGTTATAGACTTGTTTATATTCACATGGGAGAAAAAGAGAGAGTAAGAGACAGGTCCATGGAGTTCTGGCTCCTAGTGACTGGCTGCCAAGTGAAGACAAGTCTTTCTGATCAGCCCTCAGCAGATATGTTTAATTAACTCTATTTCATCATTGTTGATCATGCTTCTTTGCCTCTGGCTCTGGTAAGGATCAGAGCCAACATATCATCTTTGTGAGGAGTGAATGCTATGCCTGTAGTGTGACCCAGATTGCCTGCAATGGATTCGTGGATATTTTCCTGAACATTTTCTGTGCTGCTGGTTGAGGTGAGCACTCCCAGGTCAGAAGAGTTTCATCATCAGACTGATCTCCCAGTATTTTTTCCCTGTCAGAAACTATCTGGACATCCAGGAGGGAAATAAGAGGACCAGTGAGGAGAGGGGAACAGAGAGGTGAGCTGAGGACCTGGAAAGAATGTGGAGATGTAGCTATGAACAGAGAGCTTTTGGTGTCTGCTCTGGGGATAGTGTCCAAGGGACTGAAAAATGAAATGCTTATAACAATGGCTGGAGTAGGGACTGTCATTCAAGGCACTTTTTTTGAGGACACAGGCAGTATTTCAGACACTGGCAGCATTGCCAGGGCCTCATGATGAAACCAGAGGATGTGACAGTGACGTCTGTCAAACATTTCCAATATACCAGCTGGACACTGGGCTGTGATCTAAATAATTTTTTCTGCATTTGTCAGGAAACATGTCTGTGTCCCCAGCTTCAACATGAATTTGCTGAAGCTGTGAGAGGAGTTTGTTATTAAAATATTATTATGGACAATTCCTGTAGTTTCTCAGTTTTTTGGTACCTTTCTCTCCTTGGTCACCCAAGAAAGCAGTGACAGTTCCTTCCGTGATCACACCTGGGTTTGTGCTCCAAGAGGACCATGTGCTCTCCACCGTGCTTTGGACTCAGCTGAGCCCAGGTTTGTGTGGCCACGGCAGGGCACATCCTGCGTCTGTGCGCATCTCTGCGTCTGCATGTGGGATTCACCTCCAGGACGGGCTGATCTCCAGCCTTGTCAAGTCAGCAAGAGTATCAATTTGTCTCAGGGTTTTCTGTCACCCTTTTGATGCATACAGAGGGGAGGGAAATCTGGGTGAAACAGGTCACTGTAGAAAGTGCCACGGAGGCATGTGTAGCAGCTTGGAGATGAAACAGACACAGATTTTCAGAAATGTCATACAGGGAACAGAGGTTCATTTGTTACCCTTAGGAGGTTAAAGAGAGCTAAACCAACACCACAGATATTCAGATTTGTGGCAGTAGGTAGCCCAGGGATTCTGGACTTCAAAGAGATGGGTAGGCTGGCAAAATCTCTGCAGATTTAATTTTTCCTCACTCCGTTTGTGTGGTTAGCAATTAATCTCCTTACTATAGCTTTTCCACCTAGGAACTAGAAATATTATTCACCTGTTTCAGAGAAGTGTTCATGAGGATTAAGAGGAATTTGGGGCTCATATATGGCCTAGGTGTAAGGGTTTTTATATGACCTAAGGCTGAGCAATACACAAAATAAAACTGGTCTTATATGCTCCCATTTGAAATATTGGCATCAGAGTCATGATGTTTTGGAACCAAGTTGGTTTTTTCCCTCTTTGTTTTTCTTGCTGGGGAGACTGAGGGGCTGTAACACTGCCATGGCCCTGGCTACCCCCTGAGGGAAAGGAGTTTGGTTGTTCTGTAGCGTTCCACCAGAGAATGCAACACGCTCAGTGCATGGACACCAAAGGTTTGGCAGAAAGGTAAGAGCCAAGTGGTTTGCTTTGGTTTGTTTGCTTTGCTTTGATCTAGTCTGACTTTCATACAGAAGAAACTGATTTGTGGATGTTCTCCATCTTAATGTTTTTGGTGAATAACTAGCACTGAAGTAGCTGCCTACACTGCAGTATCTGGGAGCACCTTCCCTTCCACGTAGTTGTCCAAGCTGTGTCTTGACCCCATACTGTGGCAAGGACAGGCACATTCCTCCCTTTCCCCTGCTCCAATATATTTTAACTACCACACCAAATGAACTCATGCACATCCTTCAAAGAGGAGCCACAGCACACACTGACCGTGTGCCAACCTAGACTGAGACAGCAGGATTCAGGTGCGTGTGGCAGCAGCCCACATTGGAAGACATATCTTGAAAAAAGGGGATTTCACAGCCAGTACAAGAAAGAGTTAAGTCCTTGAGAAGACCCTTTCTCACTGAAATCCCAGGCACTAATATCTTGGTTCAGGCAGGCAGAGAAGATTTCTGTTTTTCCACCTTAGTACAAGTGTACACTAAACACAGCCTTTTAATGACTGGAAAACTTGGGAAGAAAGTGTTGCCTGACAAGCTGTCCCACATGGCCACTGTGCAGCCACAGAGCTGTGAAATGGGAGCAGGAGGCTTGCTCACACTTTATTCCTGGGACCTCTTCCATACTCCTTTGAGAAAACACTTGCTATGAAAACTCTTCATTCAAACTCCAATGTATTGCAGCAACAGTAATCTATTATGTATATTTTATGGATCACTTATACAAATTACAGTGAAACCTCAGTCCTGACTGTGGTTTAAAATAGACACAGGAATAACAATGCAGCAGTAACAGCAACAAAAACAACAGCAATAATAATAATGAATTGATAAAAGAATATATCCATTAAGGTTCTTCCTCTCTACAAGTACTTGATAATAAAGTGGTATTTTTAGCATGAAAATTATTTAATATAATATTGTCTTTATTCTTTATGGCTTCAGAAATATCAGTAAGGCTTACAGAGACCTACAGTATTTTAAGACACAGAAAAATCACATTTTCTTCCAAGACATCAGATTGCTCTTATAGGAAAAGAGGTAGTTAGATTTGTGGTTTTCATTTTGTTGAAGATTCTGTACATTAACACATCATCCTGCAGAGGAAAACATCTCTTTTTAATAATGCAGTGTATTAGAGGTCTCTTCGGAGGAAATTCTTGGCACAGAAGTTTCACCGGCAATGTAAGCAACCTATGGAAGTACCTATCCCTGTTGTGGTGACTATAGTTAGGACTCTCCTTTTTCTGGACAAGCTGAATCTCCTGGAGTTGTGCCTAACTGATCAATGCTCAAAACAAAACACTGAATCTTGTTTATCCAAGTTCTTTGGCCAGTGCTGCTAAAAAACTTTTACAAATGATTTCATGTGCAAAGTGTTCTTCCTGTATCACCTCTAAAACAGCAGCTGTCTTTCTTCTGCCTTTCCTTAGTAAAGCCTTTCAAAAAAATTTATTCAGCTTACACCAGGCCCATTTCTCCTTTGCTTTCTGACTGAGGCTGCTTTCTGAAAAGGCAGGCAAATCCTCATGGGACAAGTGGCAGCATTCTGTGAATAGTCATGAGCAAACACCCTCCCAAATCCAAGCAACTGAACTTGAAAAATGCAATGCCTCTGCCACTCCTCCCAAATTTTATTGCCTTTTTCATGCTCACAGGCCACGTGTGGCAAGAGGCACACAAGGATGTTTTCCTGCCTCTCCCCAAACATAAATATTCCATGAATTTCTCTCAAGGATTACTCACTTTTTCCAGTTCCCAGAAATGTTTTAGGATAATTTTTGATTGGAACTAAAATAAGAATAAAAAATACCATTTCTACCCAAAGATGTAAAAAATTGGAGACATCACTGACTGCACATATACATTTCCTTTTCCTCTGGTCCTTTCGTAAGATTAGCCGGGTAGTTATTAGCTCAGTGAAGATATCCTAGTGCTTTGAAATCACTCCTAAATGTTTTAAAGATCTTTTCTCCCATTCAAAGAACTGACATGTTTGAATTGGCACTGAGCAAAGATGGATGGGTTCATTAGGAAGAGCCAACAAGTACGTGGATGGGGGAGGTCAGGTTAAAAAGAGTGGATGCCTTCACTTAGGGGCAGGAGCCTAAAACTTGGCAATCCAATACTGGTGACAAAGTAAACCTCTAAAATGAGAACACATAGTAGGGGTACAGACAGCCACAATAATATGGTTGCCATGGCATGAAGAGCAAATATGTACTGGTGGCATGTCTGAGGCTCCCCTACCTTCTGTTGCTTGATGTCTGCTTTCCTATAGTTCAAGCACAATAGAGAGACTTGGTTTATGTATCAGACTTGATTAATAACCCCTTTGCTCTGCAAGACAATTGTTAGCCACATGCACTAACTGCAGAAGAATGTAAACCTTCCTAACTAGAGCTGCAGGTATGTAAACTGGGGAAGCAATTCATAGTGACAAGCAATATCAGCACTGGAGCTGGTTCTGGAAATCACAAGCTTTCATACAGTCAGATTCAGGTGCCTCATAGTAAGATTCATGTCACTTAACTCTAAGTGTCTGAGTTACAGATGTTTAGTCCTGAGCTAATTTTCTGTTATGTCAGTAAAGAGAAAAAGGATTTTCAAGGGCTTGATCCTAATTTAGGTCCTTACCTTAGACTGAGATTAAATGATTCCTGATCTATGATCCTTCGGAGCACATTTTTCTAAAAAAGATTGACGGTGTTTATCAGATTATCTCTGTACCTGGTCACAGGTCCTCCACCTGCACACATGAAAAAAACCAAGGCCAGGCCATGTCCCCAGGCACTGACATGTGGTTGCCCCTACCCTTTGTCAGCAGGCTCCTTGGCATAGTTTTGGTTTGTGCCATTCTGCAATTTCCTGGACTTTACCCAGGCACAGTTCTGGGACTGACACGGGGAAGGGGATGTTGTCACTGGGAGGACTGAAATGGTGACAAGAGAGGTTTAGTGAAGCAAAGAGAGTGTACCTGCATGGACATGGGCCTGCCAGGCCACTTGGACTCAGGGCCCATGTATACTTCTGGCCAGTTTCACTTACAGGCCTAGAACTGGCTTTTTATGAGCTCAGATTTCTTGGAAAAGGGCAAGAAGGAGGACCCAGGAAACTACAGGCCAGTCAGCCTCACCTCCATCCCCGGAAAGGTGATGGAGCAGCTCATCCTGGAGGTCATCTTCAGGCATCTAGAGGAAAAGAAGGTTATCAGAAGCAGTCTACATGGATTCACCAATGGTAGATCATGCTTGACCAACCTGATAGCCTTCTATGATGGGATGACTGGCTGGGTCGACGAAGGGAGAGCAGTGGATGTTGTTTATCTTGACTTCAACAAGGCATTCGACACTGTCTCCCATAACATCCTCATAGCCAAACTAAGGAAGTGTGGGTTGGATGAGTGACAGTGAGGTGGATTGAGAACTGGCTTAACAACAGGAGCCAGAGAGTTGTCATCAATGGAGCAGAGTCTGGCTGGAGGCCGGTGACTAGTGGAGTCCCCCAGGGGTCTGTACTGGGTCCAGTTGTGTTCAATATATTCATCAGTGACCTGGACGAAGGGATGGAGTGTAACCTCAGCAAGTTTGCTGATGACACTAAGCTGGGAGGAGTGGCTGATACACCAGAAGGGTGAGCTGCCATCCAACGGGACCTGGACAGGCTGGAGAGCTGGGCCAAGGAGAACATGATGAAATTCAACAAAAGCAAGTGCAAGGTCCTGCACCTGGGGAGGAACGGCCCCAGGCACCAGTACAGGTTGGAGGCTGACCTACTGGAAAGTGGCTCCGCTGAGAAGGCCCTGGGAGTGCTGGTGGACAGCAAGCTGACCCTGAGCCAGCACTGTGCCCCTGTGGCCAAGAAGACCAAGGGTATCCTGGGCTGTATTAAAAGGAGTGTGGCCAGCAGGTCGAGGGAGGTCATCCTCCCCCTCTACTCTGCCCTGGTGAGGCTGCATTTGGAGTGCTGTGTCCAGTTCTGGGTCCCCCAGTTCAAGAAGGGCAGAGAGCAGCTGGAGCAAGTCCAGCGGAGAGCTACCAAGATGATCAGGGGACTGGAGCATTTGCCTTATGAGGAAAGGCTGAGAGACCTGGGTTTGTTCAGCCTGGAGAAGAGAAGACTGAGGGGGGATCTTATCAATGTTTATAAGTATCGGAAGGGTGGGTGTCAAGAGGATGGGACTGGACTCTTTTCAATGGCACCTGATGACAGGACGAGGGGCAATGGCCACAAGTTGGAACACAGGAAGTTCCACTTAAATACGAGGAAAAACTGCTTTGCTTTGAGGGTGACAGAGCAGTGGAACAGGCTGCCCAGAGAGGTTGTGGAGTCTCCTTCCCTGGAGACATTCAAACCCCGCCTGGACGCGGTCCTGTGCCCCCTGCTCTAGGTGTGCCTGCTCACACAGGGGGTTTGGACAAGATGATTTCTTGAGGTCCCTTCCAACCCCTGCCATTCTGTGATTCTGTGAAAACACAGATAAAATTGTAGCAGCCCTCCATCTGATTAGGTTTGATATGCTGAACTCTGCTTCCCTATATGGGGGTCTTTCAGACCATGCCACATGCTTCTCCAAGAAAAACTGTGATCCATCATCCTTTCCTTAACTCCCCACCACCTGAGTGATGTAGAGCACAGATGCTGCCAGGTAGCATCCCATGGCTCTGCTGAGTGTTTATGTCATGCATATGAAGCATTGTAGTGGATCTGACTATTGCCCTCCCTTGGTCAGTCTCTAGCTCTGCCTTTGACATGGCAAAAGTTGGTGCTTTCAGTAGATGGCATTAAATCCTTGAAAGAGGCAAATGGGCACTGTCTACCTCCATAAGTCTCATTTGTACTTGTCTCTCAAGATCAGCCATCAGCTTCAGTTCTGAAGGGTGACGCTTAATGCAAAATCTGCAGTGCTGTTAATTTGGACTGCTCTGGCTGTTCCTGCTCTTCCAGTATGCTGGATCCTTGCAGGAGTCCCGGCTTCAGCAAATTCCCAGGGCAGTCTTTTTGAAGATGTGCAATGAAGCACATTTGAATTTCTCACCTGTTATTTTCCTTGACCTCTCATCCTTGCATCATGAAGCAGTAGGAATATAAGCTCTGGCACTGTGTTATTTATTATATTATGGCTCTTTTATCCAGTGCTGGGACATAATTTTGGGGTCAACAAGAGCTGCAAACCATGATCTGCTGCCGTCTCTTCTGTTGCCAGTGAGAGATTGAGGGCCAAGTCCATAAGCTTGTGGCCTTCTGTGCTTCATGATCAGCTCCACCAAATTCCCACATCTAAATCATTAACTGTAGCTTCTCGGATGCCTTCTAAAATCAGTTTTTAAATGTATGCAATGCCTACTGCTTTCCAGTCCTCTGGAAAAGTGACAGCTGTTTGTAACAAATGCAGTCAGCAGCTCAGCTACTTCATGAATGAACATCTGTAGGAGGGGCCTAAAGGGTAAATTACCTGAACATGGTGGTGTAGGGCATGGAAGTATTGAGTTTATTCCAGCACCTCTTCTTCTGTCGTCTCCTTCTTTGGGAGTACCTCATCGTAGCTATCATGGAGGAAAGGCAAGGAACTGCTCACTGTTCTGGGGGTTAAAATTGAGGCAGAGAACCATCCTGATTCTCATCAACCTCCTCCTTTTAATTAGTTGCTCTTTCCTAGCCACTAGACTCACAGATTCTACATGGACTTCTTGCTTCACTTATGCGTAATCCATCTCCTATTGATGTTTACTCTTTGCTCTTACAAGGTGTTCGTTCTTTGAACACCACCTTGGAACTCACACTCTAATTTATGCTTCTGTTTGCTAGCTTTTTTGGGATTAGATTTGCACATTTTCAAGGATTTTTGTTGGGCTTCTGTTGCAGCTACAACCCTTATGTGGAAAGCACTTTGTGTCCTCCAGTATGAAAAGTGCCGAAGTGTGGTATATAAACATTTCAATTAAATAATCTGCCTAAGGTTTGGTGTTACAAGAACATACTCTATACATTTTAAAGTCTTTCTTCCCTTGTTTTTGGGCCTGCATTAATGGTGCATTCTTAATGACAATAGGAGTCAGTAAAGAACACAAATCTGGCATTCCCTTCTCAAGCTATATGTACTTTTAACAACTCCCATGATACAGCAAGAAATTTCTCATTCATTACTTTGCAGCACATGATTTGCACTGCCATGATATAGCTAATTAGCTGTTGATGGATTCCGAGTCCACATCTGCAGCTTTATTATCAGAACGAAAGCCACATGAATCTTCATTTTTTTTTTTTTGTTTGTTTTTCTTCTAATATAAGACCTTTGGACCTGCCAGATTTTATTTTTTATCATATTTTCCACAGCTCTATGTGAGGAATTATTGCCTGATGTCTGGAAAGTTCAAATTAATACCACCTGCCATAGCATCCATTAGTCATCACTGATTCTCTGTCACAAGTTCATTGGTGCTAAGTGACTATTGCCAAGGTAAATAGAAAATATAACTGGGGAAGTAGAACACACTGTAGTATTTGTTGGTTTCATTTTTTTTTGAGATTACTCTGTCAACAGTCATGCCAAGTAAGGCATTTTGTTCTTTTTTTCTTTTGTTTTGTTGGCTTACCAGTTCCCATGTTACAAAGGACTTTAACCCAAACATTTACATTTCAGGTAGTTATGGCCATTTTCAATTGTTTTCAAGCTAGTGCATGCAATGAACTGAATGGCAGAAAGACTATACAATAAGTTTATTTCAAAGAAGTGTTTTACACCTGTGTGTTTTTAAAGAATAGTGCTCCTTGCTGTCATACCAGTGCCAGTAGACCATGTAAAAAGCTGTATCATGATCTATTCCTTGTAGGTTCTGTCTTCTGAGATTATTCTAGATATGAGGCTTGAGCTTACACTAACTCAAGATAGAAGGAAAATGTGTGCCATCCTGAAGTTGATGGCAAAGTTTCTGTTGATGTCAAGAGGGCCAGGATTTCACCCAGAGAGATTTGGCATCAGCTTCACTGGGGAAATGTCAACATGGACTGCTCTGATAACATTCTTATTTTGTCAATGCCAAAGCATCCACCCACTCTATGTCCAAACAGGAGAAAAACCCAGATGGTATCATACCATATTGCCATCCAGATCCATTTCAAAAGACTTTAGAGCCAAATCTGATCAATATATTTAAAATGTTTGACTCTAAATTTTTTGTCATGCTCCAGTAGGCAGTTTCTAGGATAGATGCCACAGGATATGCATAACAATTATCCTCAGCTGAAGCAACTAGCCAAGGGCTTGGGAAGATCTGTCCCTCCCTCTTGGTCCCTCCAGGTCTGGGTGGCAGACATCACAAATAAGCAGAACAGGAGAGACTAGCGTCTGAATCTGAGAAGGAAAATCTTCCCCTCTTCCCTCCATTACCCTGCACAATTCAAGAGTGTATCCTGTAAGTGTCCAGTTTTCTGAACAGTAGAAAGTCTGCTCCTAAGGAAGCTAGGGCCTGCCCAAGCCTCTCCCTGGGCAGAAGCAGAAAGAAGAGCTTAGGGAAGTCGCTGGCTGGCAATAAGTAGCTTTGCATCCTTTGGCTCCTTCAGGCAAGGTGTTTAAATGGACCTGGGGGGATTTTAATCAGAAACTAAAGACTGAGAAGTTCTGGGGCTGCAGAGATACAGGTTTGGCCTTCTTACAATGTCCTTGTTTTCTCTGTAGGAAAATGTATATTGACTTGAGTAGAAGGATAAGTCTGGAGAGCTTTTAGGCCAGTGTTGGTTTTGTTTTGTTGTTTAATGAAACCTAAAAAGCAATTACAATTAAATTAAAATTGATTGGAGTTGAACATGGGATTCTAAAACATACAAATGAGCAGCCTTTCTTGTAAAATCTGTAGGCCTTAATGAAAACCTAGCTGTATCTTTTTTCAGTCTCATGTAATTTTATAATAAAATAGAAGAAAATACAGAGATCTTCCTGGAGCTTCATTTTAACTTGTACAAACAACCATAATGAACTTCCTGGACCAGATCCTGCTTTCTTTAGATTTCTTTAAAAGAAAAGCAGAGTCTGGCCTTCCAGCACCAGTGTTTAAAATGTTTGCAGTCCAAGTAAATTCAAACTCCACTGAAAGCTATAGTGTAATTGGAAATTTTCCATATTTTTTATTGTCTGTGTGCAAAATAGATCACTGTGTTCCCAACAGTTAATAATTTTTGTTTTGTAAGAATGCTCTGCACATAATTAAATATTTGAATCACTTTTTGAAAGTAAACCATAATATTTGCTGTTAAGACTTGGTGTGTGCTAGGGATCTTCGTATGTTTAATCTATTATAGCCATGTTGCTCTTAGTACTCTTAGAACTCCTTAGCATCTTTTTGTAGCATTCATGCCAGGGGAGGTGGAGAGTCTCCTGTTGGCAAAAGTAATGCATCTTCCATCCTTGGATACTAGCTGAAGGCTACGTAGCCTTGTGATTAATATGTTAGCTGCATATTTAGAAGGTAGGAAATTCCCCTTCTGCCCAGCTTATACTCTTGCTGACATTAATATTTTCCATCTCTTGCTCTTGATTATGGTTTTCCATTTTTCTCTAACAAAAATGGGACAAAAAATGCTCAGACATATCACCATGTTTTTAATATAGACAAATCATTGTAAGTAGAAAGATAGGACTGACATTTTGTCACATTATGGAAACACAGGACCCCTGTTATACAAAAGAGAGGCATTTCACTTACAGCTTTGAAGTAAGATTTTCAGAAACAAGCAATGATTTTTCCATGTTTCATCTCTCAGGTCTTTGTTAATGAGCAAAAACTCTTTAAAATTCCTGTAAAAATCAAACATTGGACACTAAAGAAGTGAGGAAACCAAAATCATTATTGCAGATATCTGGTCTGATTTTGTGTAGGCCTGCTTTTGCCCCTTTTTATTAGCAACACTCAGATCTGCCGCTGAGCATGTAGTACCATATAATTTTTACCATTAACCCCACTTACCACCAGACCCTAAACTGACCTTGCTTTATAGACATTTGTAGGTGCTCCATGGGCAGAAGTGTGACCCACATAACCTTGTGCTCCATACTGATCATGCAGATGCTCTTTTTTTTTTTTTTATCTTGAGGACTTAGGAAATTTTTATTACCTTGTGAAAAATTTACTCTCAAGCTGTTCATGGCCTGCCATGGTTCTCTTTTTTGCAGGGAGAAGGCTCAATATCTTTGGGACACTTTAGGTTATTTTAGAATAAGCTTGCTTAACATTGTGTGTGGTTTCTTGCTTTGGTGAAATATAGAATAACACTTACTATGGGATAAAGTTCTGAAGAGACATTTTTCCATAATCATGATTTTCCATATCTTGGAAACAACCTATCAGAAATAACACTTTCTCATTTTTTTATTTTGATGTCTTGGGGTCAGAGTCATATCACCGACCAGCAGGTGCACACATATACATCTGAACTAGCTGTCTAGAGTCCCTGTATGATCTGTAGAGAGAAATGAGTATATCAAGACCATGAGTTATCTGACAACATTGGTACGTCATGTCTGTTTTCTTTGTCTACGAAGAGAAGCCTGAAGGACTGCCACAGAGGTAGCCATCTGCATTATACTTCTGCAGTCTGGTGAGAGAGCTCTCACATGTGACCTTCTCTTCACTTTTACCCTTGTTAGGTCTTTTGCACTCACATTTTACACTGGATAGCAATGCAGATACCAGTGGCCAGCTCTGGCCTTGATTATGACTTCAATATTAAGTTTAACACGGCAGAAATGCCTGCACATGGACATCTGTGCTGTTAATGGATATCATACTCCCTGGCCCATCTTTGGCCCTACCAGCTCACGCTCTCCCAAGCAGTGTTGAGGCACATCTCAGGAAACAGCATAAACCAAGGATTGTTCCCAACAGGCAGAGTGTATGACACCTTCTGCTTTGGAAGAGGAAGAGACTGTAGTCATACAATCGCGCCATATGTCCCGCCTGGACACGGTCCTGTGCCCCCTGCTCTAGGTGTGCCTGCTTACGCAGGTGGGGGTTGGACAAGATGATCTCTCGAGGCCCCTTCCAACCCCAACCATTCTGTGATTCTGTGATATGAATACTAAGGGCATCATCCCCTTTGTCCCCATGACCATATCTTCCTGCCCTATTTTATTTGCTATCATGGATGTAGCCCATGTGTCTCATCTTGTAAGCATATAGTTGTTTGGTTCAAAACCAGCTATTTTCTAACACGGTGTTTTATCCATTACATTTCATCTGCCTAAATACTTCTTTTCCTAACTTGGCTTTTTATTTTCATAAGTAAAATGTTTTGGATTAGGTATATATTTACTGACATCTCTGTAGGAGGTGGTAAATTGTCGACATTAAATATCAAGACAATTATTTTTGCTTATGGAACACTGTCTAATGTTTGTTGCAGCAAAGCAGCAACATTTTTCCATAAGAGTATTGTCACTTTTGATAAGCACCCTAGTGGTTTATTTTTCAGTATGACATCTGTCTCTTTTCTTTCTTCCATTGAACTTATATAACATATGCACAAGCATGATTAATCTATATTCTATGTTTTAAGGGAAAGCAAGTGTTTGACTATTCTCTTTCTTACTTCTTCTTTATCTCTACCTTTCTGAAAATGTCATTCATAAAAGGGTGTTCTTTAGCATCTCACTTTTTATTGGTTGCTATTTAACCTTTTTTTTCATGTCTTCTGATATAATTCAGAAATGGAAAAGCAGACTGAAAGACTGCAAGTAGATTTGCTGTTTATCAGCATTTTAAAAGTCTAGATCTGGACCACTATATAATTTTTCAAAAAATCTTAGAATCTCCTTCCAGGGTCTTGAAGGTGAACTGAGAGTCTGAAATCCTTGAAATGAATAACAGAAGGTCAGAGAAATACTGAGCTGAAGCCAAATCCTTGTCAAACTATGTGGGTCTATGCTAGATCTGGGTCACATTAACAACATTTGACAAGCTAGACATGCTCTGAATAGTTAATTTCCCAGCTATTTTAGTTCATCAAACCAGTCACTGTCTTCAGCACGAGATCCAGTGTTAGTAATTCACATTTGATCCCTCAACTCCCATAAGGATAGTCTCAAGCTCTCAGTAATGTGTCTCAGTACAAAACCTATGCTGTAATTGCAGGCTCTCATTTCTTGGTACACATCTTGACCTGCAGGATAGCTGGGTATTCTCCACATTTCTTTCTCTGACTGTTTGTTGGAGCAATTTAATAAAATGCTGCAAGCACTACCTGGATATACAATTTAAGTAGGTCAACTTCTCTGAAAAAGCTGCTGAGTTCTCTAGTGGTTGGAAGCAATAATCACTATTCATGAACCTTGCAGTATCACTCAAAGGCCTTGTTTAGATCAGACAGATCTATTGTGCCAGCTACTCTACAAAGACATAAAAAGCACCTCTCCCAAAGACTTTACAATCAGAATTTAGAGTAGGCAAAGTAATGGAAGGAGTAAGGGAAAGACAGGGAAAAAGCAATAGTGAGCAGCTTGAGACACCACTTAGTGGAATATTTTAGATGTATTGCCTTTATTCACTTTTTGTGATGTAATGTGTGAAGCCAAATTGTGCTGATACAATCTGCCCTTTGTAGAGTGCAGTATCTGGAAAACAGGCATTATTGTCTATAATTTCTTGATCTAGGTGGGTACTGGTCTTTCCTGATAGCAGTTTATGACCCTCTACCTCTTAGGCATGGCAGCTAATCTTCTTCCCAGGTGGGACAGGAATCCAAAGTTCCCTCACAGGGAAAGAGCAGAGAGTGAGGAGAGATGCATCAGTGGCTTAGTTCCTCCTGTGTCTGACCTATTGGAACAGGAGTATGATGGAGACCTATGGAAGGTCCTAATGCTTCTGGGCAGGCCATGAAGCCTAGATGCACAATGTCTCCAAACTACTTCGATTTGTGACCTGCTCCTGAATAGTTAGTATAGTCTTTGGTCAACAACAATGAGGATGGTGGTGATGACAGCAAATGTGAAACATTGTTTGAGTTGCAAACAAAGCTTCTCAGAAACAAATAACCATATATGTAGTTCATACACTAAAGAAGCTGTGAAAACTTGGAAACAATGCAGAGAATAGTGACAACAGCTTTTGAGGAATAGAGAAATGCCTTATAATGAGAGATGCAAGGACATTCCTTTACTCATTGCATATGACACCAAAAGAAAACCTACATTCTAATATGACAAGAAAATATTCAAGTTACTATTATTTTTCTTAACCTGTCAGAGAAAGACATGATAAAAACCAAAGTAAGGCTGTTAATGCCAATCAAATTCAGGTTAGGAGTAAAACATGAATTTTCAGCAGCAAAGATGATTAACTGGTAGAACAAACTAATAGGGGAACATCTGCCTTTGACTTTGTCGAGGGTGTTTCGGTCTACGGTAAGACTGTGTGGTGGACTTCACATGGGAGGGGAAGCAGGGGAACAATCTGTGCCTTATTCAGAAGGTTTAGCCACATCACCTACTAGGTTCCCTCCAGTGTCAAAGTCTACGGTTCTGGTAAGGCTTTCTGCCACAGAGAAGAGAAGAGCTGGGTTTGAGAGGAAGGAGGCAAATCTGTACTGAAAGCGTTCTCAAGTACCCGTGGTATTTGGGGAGATGTTATGTACAACATGTCCTCTTCATCCTCAGTGGGGCAAAGGGAGCAGGAAGGGACAGGATAGCAAGTTCTTTTGTGCGGGTGGTAGCTGTGCTGAAGGAGCAGGTATAACTTCAGTGGTTTTATTCTTGATTTACAAGAGGGTGAGGACCTGTACTTAAAGAACGTTTCCTTATGTGTATGAAAACTGTCATCTGTACAGCAGATATTTTTGGGGGTATCAGATGTTTATATGACACATCTGATCCCATTCTGAGTCATACCAGTCTAAGACCAGAGTAGTGAGGAGTAATTCCAGGCTTATGTTTTGAAAATCATGGTTGTCTTTTGCATTTTGTGTCCCAAGCCCATGCAAAGCAAAAAGTACAAATCATGTGTGATGGAGCCTGATTGCTGAACCAAAAAAAAAAAAAAAATCAGAATCATCTCCAAAAGCAATTTTCCAGTGTATGTTTGATGCATTGTACAATGGACCCTCTACCAATAATACCCAGCATACAAGGAAAGAGATATAAATGTCTGATAACAGCTATAAAGATGAAGCACTATGCAATAAAGACCAGAACTGTGCTGAACAAGTCAGCTGAGAACAGCCCACATAGGAAGCAAGAGAGAGGTCATAGCTTGTCATTCATGAAATTATGCTCTAAATCAGAGGCAGAGGGTGGCAGAGGCAGAGGGAGGCAGAGGAGTCCAGTGCAGGGTGTTTGCAAGTGCACTGAGGGGGAGTATCTTAAAATTCTGAGAGATAAAATTGATAAAGAAGTGGTGTTTTGAGGCAAAGGAAAGTATTTAGAGTTTCTGCAAACTCAGAAATTGAACTGAGATGTGGCTGGTAGAGAGGGGATGAACATTGCTTCAATTTAAGAATTTCTTTGGTGTTTGTTTTCTTGCTGGTATTCCCTGAAGTAATGAAATTAAACAGTTCAGCTTTCATAGGAGATGAAAGGTGAATCACAGAATCACAGAATGGTAGGGCTTGGAAGGGACCTCGAGAGATTATCTTGTCCAACCCCCAAATCATGTTCTTTCTCTCTGTGTAGATGGATGCTCTCCACTAGGACCTATATCAATTTGGAGCACTTACTGCTGAAGTTCTTCTCTTCAGAGCATCTTACCTTCAAGTGATGAAGCCCTGCAGCGCAACTGAGGCACATGAGGAAATAGCATCACCCACATTTCTCTGACAATGGGTGAGACAGATATAGGTAAAGGCTTTATCATGGCCACAAGGTCATAAAAAAATGCGAGTGGGATATCAGAGCTCCCCATTCTCAACCCTAAAGGAAAAGCTGATGAATGTGGCCTAGAAGGTCTTCCTACAGGTTGGGAGCAAAAACATACAATGAACTGCAGACTGTATTTTCAATGGTTCACATCAGGAAGGATTATCAGGGCTCTACAGTGAACCATCTCAGGATCTCTTCAGAGGTTTCACTGGTGACCTGTATAATGGACTATAAAACAGGACTGTGACATTTTGCAGATGAACTGAGAAAGACTGCAAAATTTTTGGAAGAGAAGATTAACATTCAAAAAATCTTGAAAAATGGGTTCAAAGAGATAAAATAAATAGAATGGATGGATTGCAATAAGGACAAGCTTCACTTAAGCAATAAAAGGGGGGCAAACCCTGGAACAGAAAGAGCAGGCAGCTGTCCTTGCAGAAGTATCTAAGAGTCTTAGAGAAATTAAGCTGAAGGTGAATCAACAATAGGATGGCTACTGCAAAGAAAAAACAACTATGACCCTAGGAACTTCAAAGTGGAGAGAGGCCTGGCAGGCAGACAGAAAGGAAGTACAACTGGAACCTAGTTTGTGTCCGCACTTGAATTTAATTCAAAATGATAATTATTTTTAGAGTAGAGAAACTACTTACATTTCTCAGTTGATGGAGCTGGAAGCACACTCAGGTTCATGTTCAGGGAAGATTAGTTTGCTTGGGCCCAGTGTGGGTGAAGCATGGGAGAGCCTTGGATCTGCTAGCAAATGTAAGAGCAGCCCTCAGGGCTGAGATACCCACCTGTGCCACATTCCACCCTGTCATGCTAACACCCTTTTTATTTTTTTTTTCTGCTTAAGAAGGGTCTCTTTATTTTTCATTCCTCTAGAAAAAGATGGTTTCCCTAGAAGGACCTTCCCTGGAATGTAATACTGAAAGGAATTAGATTCAATACGCTTTTAATGACTGTTTAAAATCTTTTTTGGCATACCAAAAACCAGCTCTACAGTGAGCCCCACATTGCAGAACGTGCATAGAACTGCACACTCATTTAAATGGACTCTCTTCTCTGACGTGCTGCCAGAACAGAGGAGACCTTTGAAACATCATGTCAAAAGGTTCTTCCAAATTGTATGGAGTCAGGTTCTTGGTCTACACCAGGCATATGCTCCAATAAGGCTTCAACCTCTAAGCTGAGCCTCTGTTGTTTAAAGCGTGACAGTTGTGTCTTCTCAAAGATTTTGGCTGAATCTGCTGCAGTGCAGTGGACTGGTGGGTGGACTGTGGTGGACTGATTTTTGCTAGCTGGCACACAGCTAGGAGCATGTTTCTGTTCCAAAAGCTACTGTAGATCCACTTGAAAACTTGTCTTGTATTGCCTGAGGCGCTCACATCCATTGCGGTTATTTCTGACACATGGATGGTACAGTCACTGAAAATGTGAGAAGCATGTGGTAGAACTGGCAAAACCATGCTTATGAAGACATTCACCGGGCTTTCTGCCTGCAGCCAAATGAAGAAGAATATGACATATTAGAATTACCATCAAGGAATTTAAGGTTTTTTAACGGCTTTTCTTTATGCTTAAAACAGGTTGTAGCTTAGGGTGGTATAGGCGAGACACAGGGTCAAGTATTGATTCACAAGACATAAAAAGTAGGTTTGTTTTCCTCCATTTCAGCAGTGCTAAAACTTGAGCCAAATCTGTTTATGAGGATGTGATGGTGGCAGGAGGCCCAGTTCTGATATTCAGCTAAGCAAAGCAGACTTCTGCCCATATCTTCAACACCACATATGTGAATTGTCGAAAACATACTTTAAGGGGAAACAATTCCCCATCTTTCACACTTCCTGGCTTCACTGGATGGAGAAAATTGCTGGAGTTGCCAACTCCAGCCTGGCAAAGTTAACCAACTTTGCATCTGAGTGAGAAAATCTGACAGCATGAATTTTCAAAAGCATGGGGATATATATAGGAAAGCCTAGGAGAAGTTCTTGTTTTCCAAAAATTAATTTCTGAAGCTTGTTTAGTCATAATTCTTTTCAACAACATGCTGGATTCTGCCTTCAGGAACTTTTGTTCTTTGCTTTTAGTATTCATCTCAGGCTACTGAAGCATTTGTTAAGTCAAATGAAGTCAGACTATTGGGATCTGAAAGAGCATTACAGAGCTATTGGGTTTTCATATTCTGTTGTATATGAGTGGCAAGTCATTTCCAAAATACCCTAAAGTCAAGAGACAAATTTTAGTGGCACTGTGTTGCCCGGCAGGTGTTTTATGTTTTGCTGACTACAGCCTCCAAATCCTGGCTTAACATGCAAAGGGCACATTGGAAAAAGTTAGATGATAGTTCTCTGAAAGAGAGAAACTTTTTTTTAGTCTTTTCAAGTTTGTTTTCAGGAAGCTAAAGCTGATATCAAAGGCCTAAAAAAAAGAGCTCGGTCATTTCAAATTTGGGACCAAAAGCAGAGTTTGGCTGTCTGGATGGATTGGTGACCAGAATACAGCATTTTATAATCTAAAGGAAACATGTTGAAGACAACAGATGAAAATCGCAGTGAAATAGCTACATGCATGTGACCAAACTTGCTGGTTAGTTAATGCAACTTTGTACTTCTTTAACTGCCAGTTTCAGAAATGCAGTAAGTGCAAAAGCAGAGCTGTTATGCTGTATAATTTTGTGTAAGACTTCTGCAGAATTGGAAAAGTTTTCTCAAGGGGACTCCCAGAATTCTGCAACACAAATCATACCAGGTACAGTCTGACCTCGTTTACTTCAACAGAAAAATGAGCATGGAATTTCTCTGAGGTTATTTAAATAGCATCCTCCAAAGATGTATTTTGTAACACAGAGAAGATTCTTTCTGATAATTGCTCTTTTTGATAACTGATTCATAGTTTTATAAATGTATACATTTTGCTAGCTGCTAAGCTCATCATAAAATATGAAGTACCGTCTTAGTAACAGTTTCCTGCTTCCTGAAGATTATTGTAAAGTAACACATTTAGTATTCTCTAAGGCCTAGTCAGAAACTAACATTCCTATACACAAAAATCCCTGCACTAATATTATCTGGAGAACACTATTATAATGAAAAACCTGAGCTCTCCAATACTGGGCAGAAAAAAAAATATATTTCTATGCATCTGTCATTGGATAAACTGCCTTTTATAACTTTCTGACTCTGCAAAGGAGCCCTGTACTGCCAGAGATGTCTGAAGGGAACACAGGCTAATTAAGAGTCAGAGGCCAAGCCTGCAAGACTTTGGAAGTAAGGCTGTGTGTGACAAACACTTTAAACCAGCGCAGATGGGTCCAGCCCAAAAAAGCTTTGCTGCTCACTCGCAGCCCTGCAGCTTCTTCACCCCTGCAACAGCCTGGGTCCAAGGAGGGTGGGAAGACCTGCTCCAACTTAAAATTAACATGCCAAAAAGGAAAAGTGAGTTTAATTTGGTACGAGGAACTGTGGGGAGGGGAACAAGGGGCTTGGCAGGTAAGAGGAGACTGCAGCTTTTAGTGACAGCAACCTTGGAAAGCATCTGTGGGCTCTGACTTCAGTAACTGACAATTTACATCACCAGTGAGCTCTGTCTCTTTGGCAGCCATTTCTCTTTGCTTCTTAATAATAATATGGGAGATTTAACCCCTACAGAAAAAGCAATTTCAATTCTTCCTGAGAGAAATGCCTTTCCTTTACTTTCCTCCTTTAGTTTTTTTATTTTTTTCCCTATAACTTATTAACCATAGGTCAGACCAAGCCAAGAAGCAACACAGTAGCACCGAGCCCTAGTTCCTTTCCGTTGGTGCACACAATGAGTATTGATTGCCTAGAACAATCTATATTGCTTTGCTAGTTTGGAGATGTTCCTTTCCATGCAGTTTTTATTTCATTTCCTGTGAGCATGTGTTAGGCAAGGTAAACTCACCCCACAGTGCAGAAAACATGAACAAATTAAATATATGAAGCTTATGGGTTGGGGTTTTTTTTTGGTTGTTGTTGTTGGTTGGTTGGTTGTTTTTTTTTGTGTGTTCTATTCATCTTGCTGAAACAAACAAATAAACAAACAGAAACTCCTGCTTGGCAAAATGCATTTTCAAGCTGAAATATAGCTCTTCTCTAATGTAAAATCTGCAAAGGAGCCATTGGTGTTGTGGAGGAGAGTTTCTGTAACAACTAAGTAGACCTGCAGGGTTTTCACTGCTGACAAGAAGGACTAAAGTGAAGGAATTTCTGCCCAAATTAATTTTTCTCTGTCACATGGATGTCTTGGTTACTTCCTCATTGTTGCCTCCAGGTTGGATTTTCCTCTGGAGCACTCTGAGACCTTCTGAGGTCAGGCTCCGCAGACAGCCCCAGTGTGCTCCCCGGTGCCTGGGTAGGGGCACAGGGCCTGGGCACAGCCAGTCTCGACAGCAGTCTCAAAGTCACCCTTATCAAATGTTCTGGTTTGTACAATGTACTTCTGGGGTATTCGGAACTTTCCCCCACAGACTAGGAAGAGGATTTCCCAGCTCAACAGACTCAGGGCTCGCCTGAAGTTTGTGACATGGCCTTTTTCTCACCAATACTTCTCTGAAAACAGTTTTTGATCATAATCCACTATCTCACTTCTGCCTGTTCTGGGAGGAAGGGCTAACATCAAAAGTACACACTGGTAATCCCAGGCAGATGCAGTTTCACTGTATTACTGGATGCAGCTCATCAGAAACTTTTAATTTTCCCTCTAGATATACTCCTCTGCTCCTACACAGCACTGCAGGCTCAAAAGAAATCTTGAATTTATCAACAAAACAACTAGCAACTTCCTCACAGCTAGAGAATCCATCTGCAAATGGAAATAGTTGAATTGAACCAGCTGCACACCACCTGGAACATTTTCACTGCAGCCATTTGTAGCAGAGGGGATTTTTTTTTTAAATTAGCTTAAAACTATCACAATAATAGTCCCACTAGCTGAATTCAGGGATTTGTAGCAGTAGTTCTCTGGAGGCCTTGTTTTTTTTCTGTGTTTGGTTTTTTTTTTTCTTTTTTTTTTCTGTAAGACAGTGGTGAACTCCAGTGTCCTCAGAGAAGAAACTGGGGTAGAGAGCCCTTACTGTCCAAGTACTCAGGAACAACAGGTCTCTGGGGGAAACCAGCTGTGATGAGTCCCTAATATGAATATAGTTTTCTGAGCTCATCTTGTTCCATGATCTTTTTCATTTACATCGTCAAAATATGTTCTTTGCCCCAAAGCAGAAAGACCACTCCGATCTCGGACTGCAGTTAGTTATACCTCAATCGGTTCAAACAGAAAAAGCAAAGACCGGCATTTCTATCTGTGCCCTGCTTCACTGCCAGTGGGGTTTCCTTCATTATAGACTTCCCATTGGTGATATTAGGATGTCTAGGAATCAAGAGACGTTGACATTGTGAATGTTCCCCATGAGAGTTATCTGGCATTTTCTTTCCAAATTAGGATGCTTAGCAAGCCTGGGACAGAGAAACTAGAACTGCACCCATTGGTACTGCAGATGTTATAAATACAAATGGATAGTCAAAGGTTGTTAATTTTTATGTGCATAAAACGCACACACAAGAGAAGAATATAAACCAACTATAAAACAGATGCATGGTTTTCTCTAATGCTGTGCTCATAATATACCGAATGCTGTGAAGTTCTCTTCTCCCCCCCACTTATTTATTTGCTCTCTAAATGTTTATATATAAATTCAGCTCTTATTAAAGCTATTGGTTGAAAGCACTGATGGTACCAAACTCTTGAAGAGGCCAGCTTCGCAAAAGCTTTCCTCTTGATATCTTTTGCAATGCATCTCTATTCACATCTGAGATGTTCTTTGAATTCCAGTGGGACTGAATATATATCCTCCTTTAAAAACAAAACAAACAACAAATCCCTCCAGTTCTCTTAGGAATGAATTAGTATCTCAATTTTTGTGGAAAGAGAGCATCAAAAATTGTATGTCGTTCTGAATATTGTGAATTTTCCACTGACACTATTTTTCTACAGATAATGCTGTTTCAGCAAAATAAGTAATTTCCTGAGGAAGTCTGGCTTTCCTTGCTATGCCTTTCTGCCTTCCTAATTTTCTTCTGAAAAAAATACATCCCAGATATACTGGATTTAGTCAAAATTGATTTTACTTAAAAATAAAGCACTGTGATCCACTGAAACATTTTGATGTGAGCAGTTTGAGGTTGAAACACTGTGTAAATCTTCTTTTTAACTGAGGTCTGTGTCTCATCTCAGTACATAGGGCTCTCATAATCTGCCAAGTAGCCTCATCCAAGGGGAGAATGAGGATCTCAGGCATTGCAATTGCAATTGTAATGTGTGCCATGGCTCCTTGGGCGGATGGACTTCAATGTCACCCTAATTTTAAATAAAACCTTTCAATTTGGGGACAGCAGAACCTTTCATTGCTATGTATCAAAAAAATTACTTTAGAGAGTTTTCAGATCTGTTTTCAGAGCTTGTTCTGCTCTTTCAGCTTTTTGACCTCATTTAAAAGGAAAGAAAGTGTCAGAACTGGTGGAAAAGGAATTACAATTTTTGTTCAAGCTCTAGTTCAGTGTCTGCTGTGCTGTGCCATTGCTCGCCAACCTCACTGTCCTTAATCCTAGCAAAATATGCACAGCCATTTTGGGGAATTTTGCTGAAGCAAGGATGTAGGACCATGTGAGAACAGATGAAAATATAACACAAAATCCCACTGGTATGCTATGTTACATTGCAGTTTTTAATACATAAGGCAGCACACTCAACCAGGGAATGGAGAAAGTCTTGAAATTTCATGTAGGTTGCTTTCTGAAAAACAGTCATTAGCTGAAGTGTGAACTCTAGAGGTCAATAATATTCACCTCATCTTTTTGAGAAGAATAATTCTCTCTCTTTCCAGAGTAAAGGAGGCCAAATCTCTGCCCTTCAGACCTATGCTGTTGGATAGGCTGCAAATCTTTTCTTCCTATATATTCCTATATTTCTATTCCTGTGGGTGAAATTTCAGTATTTGGCCCACTGAGGTATTAGTTACCTGAACAGAGCTCTGAGATTTTGAAATTAAAACACAAGAGGTCTGGTCTGATCTTTAATGCATAGATTAATTACAGTGTGAGGACCACAGCAGAAGAGCACAGCTGGTAAATTATCTTGTTACTGAATGTAAGAGTGCAATAATGAGGCATGCTGTTACCTGTCATTTGTATTATACAATAGTTAGTGCCATACCCTGCAATATTAAATTTTTACTTGGGCAAACTATGTTTAATAATCTGGAGGTGAAGAATACCTTTAACTCATTTAAAAGAAAATAAGAGTTGTACAGTTCTTATCATAGATTTTATGTACAGATCTTATCATAGATATTATGAATCATAGATTCATAGAATGTCCTGAGTTGGAAGGGACCCACAAGGATCATCAAGTCCAACTCCTTCCCCTGCACAGGACAACACCAAATTTACAACATATCTCTGAGGGTGTTGTCCAAGTGCTTCTTGAATATTGTTCAGGCTTGGCACTGTGACTGCCTCCCTGGGGAGCCTGTTCCAGTACTCTGGAGCACCGTTCTCCCTCTCTTTATACCTGACTAAAGGTTTCAGGTGTTCTCTTTACTGCAAGGAATATGAATTAACATGGATAAGAAAATCCAAATCTATGATCTGTGTATCAGGACAGTCCACATTTCTCATGTGAATTCCAGCAGAAATTTTGCCTGAATTGCACTAATAGGATTTGATTGAGTTTATCATGATTTGCCTTGCAGTATCAGAGGCAAGTTTTGTTTCTTTGATCATATGTGGAATTTTATAAACACATGAAGGGAATGCAGTCTTAGAAAGCAGCAGCAGGGGTCCAGCAGGTCTGCCAGTATGTGAAGGTGATCTGGGAATGGCTTTCAGCACTGTCAGTGACCATAAGCCTTTACATTTTCCCTAGGGTCCTTATAAAGCCTATGCATGTGAATTATAGTTTCCACAGAGATCCATGCAGATCAGCCCAGTGACCTGTGTTAGCAGTTTCTCTATATGTAAAAAATTATATTCAAAATGTCTATCTGGAAGTACTTGTTTCTCTCCATTGACTATAGATAACATAGATTGCCCAACCGTTAAGCTGCTAAAGCTGAGTGAGATAAACTTGACTATTAATTCTACAGTATGGTGGGTTGATGTAACCTAGAAAAACCAGTATAATAACAGACCAAAGGGATTCCTGGAGTTAATTCTTGTTTCAGTTAAAAANGTTCTGCCAAAAAAAAAAAAAAAAAAGAAAATAAAAGAAATGACACAAAACAAAGAAAAAAATCCCAGCTAGGACTCAGTTTAAAATTGCCAGTAGTAAAGAACTGATCACTATCCTTGATAATTCATTCCATACCTTAATTACTCACAATTAAAACTGTACCTCAGCTTCACCCTCCAGCCGTTAGATCATTGCCTGACAGGCTGAA
The DNA here is from genome assembly GCA_013400875.1 of Anhinga rufa. Taxonomy (NCBI): domain Eukaryota; kingdom Metazoa; phylum Chordata; class Aves; order Suliformes; family Anhingidae; genus Anhinga; species Anhinga rufa. The sequence goes on from VZTV01026886.1 coordinate 52,616, forward strand.
GCAAATATAATCGAAGGTTACATCCCCTAAGAGACCATATAAACCATGCTAGTACCACTCTTTGTCTTCTCTTTGCCAGACTATGTAGACAGAAGTCCTGGACCCTTTCCCTACAAGTTGAAACTAAAGCCATGCTTTAAATTCTGGGTGGAATTAATCTCATTTAATTAAAATTATCTATTACATCACCAGCTCTTTTAAGCTCAACCCTGAGACTTCAAAAGCAAATGAAAAGTAGGTGTCAGCATGGGTGAAAAGAGTTGCCCTCTTAGACTTTCTGTCTATTAGTCACCAGTGATAGAGCTACATGATAAGCTTAAACTAAATGCTTAACTTGCAGATAATTAAAGCTAGGTGAGAACAAATTTATATGATATATCAAACCCAAAAAATCATTCTTTAATGGATGACTTTACAGTTATAGGGTGATTTCTCAGTCCTTCTCTTTGGTATCAAGCAACTGAAAAAGAGTTCACAGAGTTTTAACAAAGTCAACAACAAACATCCAAATGTGCATGCTGGTTTAGAGAAAGACTGGGAAAATTCTGCTTCAGAAAATTACAAGCATCAAAATAATCACAAAAAATAGCTTTCTAATGCAAGTTTCTGCTCACCTATAACCAGAGCATCTCCACTGTGGCACCGTGATATTAAATATTCCATTTCCAGCTTTGGAGTTGTTTTATTTATTTATTGGATAATACTGGGATACTGATAACCAAGTTTATAGATGGATATAAAATATTTCTGCTGCAGTTAATTTTCTTTTAATGTTACAAATAATAATAAAAAAGGTCAGACTACTTCATAAATCAGCAAGCTTCTTCCATCTCCTTTCCATGAAAAAAACCAATTCAAACGATAACGTCATGCCAGCTACACTTCCACTGGAAAGGGCATCTTTCATGATGAGATAAGTGTCATTTCAGTCACTGACAAAGCTTTTGCTGTGGTCTCTACAAAAGAACCTCTTTTCTTATCACTGAACACAGCTGTAAGCTTTATAAATTTATGCTGCGGCTGCCCAACTCTAGCTCCTATTGTAAAAGCCGGCAGTAGAAAATTGATATGCAAATGTCTGTACAGTTTCTTGTCCTTGGGCTAAGTATGGCAGCTTATCAGGAATTTAGTGATACTTAGAGATTATTTGCCAAGCAGTTCTTCATAACATGGATGAGGGAAACTCACATGTCCTATCATAAGTGTAAGGCTTGTTTAAGCACAGTGATGTGGAAAACTTTGGGGTTAGGAGGAGCGTAGAGATAAATGTGAAGCCATAGCTTAAGGCTCCTATACAGAGATAAAATTGTCTTCCTGTGCTTACTAGCCAGTCCTGAAGTTAAACATTGAAGGACTGCATTCACTTTGTTTTCTCTTAGTTTTGGAGACTGATGTTGTTTGCCCTCTATGACCCCACTTCTTCTTCAGAGTCTCTGCTGTCCAGGAGACAGTCCTTTGGAGATATGGCTTGCACATCTTGTTTGTGGAAGTGTGATAAATACAACCTCTGCAAGAAAACCCAAGCAGCCCATGCCTTTGCCCTGTCCCCTTCTTTGTTTCCAATTCCTCTCCTAGCACCTAAACATACCCCTGTTGCCTCCATGCCAGAGCTCAGATGTCCACAAAGACATAGCTTGTCCTCAGCTTCCCAGGTACAAAGGAACACATAGTCATAGAATTATAAATCATAGAATATCTCAAGTTGGAAGAGACCCATAAGGATCATTGACTCTAACTCCCTGCTCCCCACAGGACTACCTAAAACGAAACCATATGACTAAGAGTGTCGTCCAGATGCTGCTTGAACTCTGACAGGGTTGGTGCCATGGCCACTTCCCTGGGGAGCCTGTTCCAGTGACCAGCCACCCTCTCAGTGAACAACCATTTCCTAATGTCCAATCTGAACTTTCCAGTATGCAGTTTCATACCATTTTCTTGTGTTCTATCTCTGGTCAACAGAGATCAGCACCTCCCCCTCTACTGCCTGCCTTGATGAAGTTGTAGACTTCAATGTGGTCACCCTTCGGCCTTCTCTTCTCCAAGCTGAACAAAACAAGTGACCTCAGCCACTTCTTGTAAATCATGCCCTTGAGACCTTTCACCATCTTGGTCACCCTCCTCTGGACACACTCTAATAGTTTGATGTCCTTCTTATATTCAGGCACCCAAAGAGCACACAGTACTTGAGGTGGGGCTGCACCAGTGCAGTGCAGAGTGGGAGAATCACCTCCCTTGACCAGCTAGCTATGGTGTGCTTGGTGCACCCCAGGACACAGTTGGCCCTTTTGGCTGCCAGGACACACTGCTGACTCATATTCAACTTGCCATCAACACAACCCCCCCCAATCACTTTCTGCAGGGCTTCTCTCCAGCCTCTTGTTCCCTAATATGTACGTATAACCAGGATTACCCTGTCCCAGGTGGAGAATCTGTCACTTGCTCTTGTTAAATTTCATATGGTTGGTGATTACCTAGCTCTCTGGTCTATCCAGTTTGCTCTGTAAAGCCTCTCTACCCTTGAAGGAGTCCACAGCTCCTCCTATTTTAGTATTGTTGACAAATCTACTTAATGTACTTTCAAATCCTGTGGCCAGATCATTTATAAAAACATTAAAGACCACTGGCCCTAAAATAGTGTAGCTTCTCTTCATAAAAGAAAGCCCTCCTCTCCTACTGATGCTTGCATAATTTTAAGTCCAAGGCATAACAGATCTCCTTGATAAACATACAATGATGCGCAAACTTCAGTAGTGATTTGTAAGGAGATAGGAATTCCCATATGGAAAATACGCCTTTCACAATCTGAATGGTATATAATCTTACCCTGAATATTCAGCTGGCTGCTGATCTACTTTGAATTTTATAACAGAGCTGTCTTTTAGGGAGATTCATCTAATTTCAGTTTAGCCACAGAAAAGTTGGGCACCTGATCTGTGGTAGTCATCTGGGTGTTTTTCTCCATGTGATGTAGAGAAATAAGTATTTTCAAAGAGCTGGACATCCCATGAACTTTAAGACACTTTTCAAGCATGGGATAAGTCTGTCTGTGCAGTGCTTATATGTTTGTATATTATGGAAGAACCTCAGTTACTTACAGGGGGTGGTGCCCAGTTTCCAGTGGCAAAAATATTTCCACACTGCCTAGCTTTAAGTACCTAACTATAAAGCCTAGAAAGCTAGACTGCGATTCTCTGCATGGTGATGTGGAATACCAGTCTCTTCTGAATTGCTCTCTGAAGAAACCCATCTCTCTCCCTTGATAATACAGAAGATTACTTACCTAGGCACACATCATTATATCTTTTGTGTCTTAAATGTCTTGGTTATATGTCAACCAGGACACTGTACCAGTTGGCAGACTACATGGATAAAAACTTGTTTGGGTGGCAACTGAAGACACAAGTGCTGCCCAGAGTTTAGCTATATATTTTGTTCTTTGACTTCACTCTGCTACGAGACAGGACTGGTTTCTCAAACATGCAGGAGAGCTTGCTGTAGAGCCTCTGCTATGGGTAATTAGGTACAAGTGGGAAGGAATCCAGGCTGACGTTAGCCTTCATGCTGCATTACAGGGCTAACAGTTTGAAAAATCTTGTAGTAACACCATGTGCCTAAATTTAACCTGGCAGCCAGAAATACTATGACTCCAGACTGCCATAGTGCTGAATAAAAACCCTCAAACATGTCATTTAGAGCAGAAAGCCTTTTTGTAGGTAGAATAATCTGAGAGGGAGCAGTTTTCCTGGGAAGCATAATGTGCCATTTCCTCCTGTCAAGAGTAAAACCTCCACCGCTGAGTACCATTAAGGTAACACCTATATTTTTGCAAGACAGAAGTGTTCACCGATAACTTTGTCCTCCCACTCTCAAGATAACATTGGACAGTGAAGTCCTGCAGTCTTCCTTGTGGGAGCTCTGGACTTGCAATCTCAGATTGTGCATTGTTCCCTTAACACTATGTGTAGCAATTCATACATCTAAGGTGAACAGAAGGTAGCTTTCGTATACTATTTAGTGGTTGCATTCAAGTGGATATCAACAATAAATATGAAGACTGTGGTAGACTGGAGAGGTTTCAATCCCGTGGCTTCAATCCTGGGACATCACCTATACTGAACGGTGAGAAGCTGTGGCATAAAAAATGGGAGCTAACCTGTCGGCCGAGAAGGAAGCGATAGAGAAGTTGCTCCTTCTTTTGGAGTTTATACAAAAGAATGGGGACCCTTTGATGGCCTCGGCGGTGCTTGATGTAAAAACATGGGAAGCAGTGGGAGAGACTGTGTGGGAAGCTGCTTCCCAAGGGGATGAGACGGCTACGGAGGTAATGACTACCTGGCGGCTGGTCTTTGAAACCCTGAAAAGTCGGCAGGCAGAAAAGAAGGTGCAGACTGTGGTCACACAGAATGCCCAAGGGAGAGTTGAAAGAGAGGGTGCGGTCTCTGCACCCAAGAAGGACTTGATAAATATCAATGCTATTTCCGAACCATCACCGCCGCTAAACCCGATGGCGCTGCCCCTAGTTCCTGATT
>VZTV01026889.1:0-32477 GCA_013400875.1 Anhinga rufa
GTTGCTGGAGTAATAATTGTTAAGTGAAAGGTCACTGTAAATGTTCTATAATGTGAGGCAGCTGTTTGGGGAGGACCAGAGTGCACCTCTCATGCCAGGGTGGGAGGAATAATAAGAGCCATTTGGCCATGCTAATCTGGTTACAAGCTCTAATAAAGTCATTTTTGTCTCCTTAATTTTGAAAAACTTCCTGATATACCAGGCAAACGTAACCTGGCATCCAGTCTTCTGTCAAGGCAGGCAGGAGTGTAGGTGTTAGGTTTTGACAGGTTGGATATGAAGAAAAGGAGACACTCTCTTGTTGCTCTAAGTTCGCCCATTCCTCACTTCAATTTATCAGCATGCAGAGAATAGAGAAGCAGAGAGACAGTTCTGGTGCAGCTTCCTAATCTTCATTCCTCTCAGAAGAATAGGAAATCTTCCATGCTTGGTCCCTTACCTGCAGAAATACAGTAATTGCCACATACCTCAAAAGACCTCTGACCTATTCCTCTAGCAACTAAGTAATCTTCCTCCCCACCAATGTCATTGACTCCTGACCTAGGAGATGGAAATTTACACTCTGATACCACAAGGTTATTGAGAACCACGTTTGTCAACACTGTAATAAATGCCTCAGTACTGCCCATTCTGCAGACATCCCTGGATTGCCATGAGCCAGGGTCAGGGACTGTGAGATGAGGCAGGGTTCTTCAGCGTCTCAAGATAAGCTCAGAAGATCTGGCATGATTAAGAACCAAGCAAATTCAAGATCTAAAACTTATGTCAAGTTCTCTGTGTTCTCCCCAAGTAGTTTATTCCAAGGGAAAGATGAGATATAATAGAGTTGTCTTGGCACCATGTCCTGTGCTTAGTCTTCTAGTTAGCAGTAGCTCATTTTCATTATGTTTATTTCATTATTTTTTTCAGGAAGCCATTGACTGTATCTAAATGAAGTGGTTTTAGATTATATAAAGAAAATCCAGTCTCTCACACAAACCTCAACATAACAATCCTGTAGCTCTAATCCTGGTAACCTTAATAGGAGAAACTGAAACATACCACCACACAAGATAATTCCTACTAATAAAACATATCTCTGTCTATGGGATTAACTTTCAAGACTCCAGTTTCTGTGAGTGACTGATTGCATTTAACAACTTTCTGCTGCAGCAGCATATAGTTAAGTAAATTTCTCAAATTTCATTACTTGAAAACTTAAAAGATCAATATTTCTATTTTACATACACAAGTATTTTTGAACTTATTGTTCAGTCCAGAAAAGGCTAAAAATCCAGATTTAATCAGGATAACATAAAGGTCTGTAATAAAAACAAGCACAGGTTGGTCACCAACCAAAAGGAAATCTGTAAGGTGCAGACAATGGCACTATATTTAAGGACACATGAAAATAAAGTGCAGGCCCATTGACACCAGTTGTACTATATTTGTTGATTTCTGTCAAGCCATTCAGACTGATGCTTTTTTGAAAGTATACTTAATTTCATTAAACAAGTTCATATTGTTTCTCTTGACAAGAAATGCAAAATAATTGGAACAGGGGAAACAAGAAGTAAATAATAAACTTGAAAAATGAACTACAGTCCAGGACATTCAGCCCTCTGTAGGATGTTAAGTTTTTGTTCCCTGTGCAAATGGCTCTAATCCATTTGTATGGATTAGTGAGTAGTGTAACTAGTAACATTAGTGAATGTTACTAGTCACTAGTTAAAATCATTCAGTCAATTTGGGATATGATTTCATCACCATTCATGATAGGTTCAAGAATCAAACTGCAGCCAGAAGTTAGGTGTACTTACGATAACCCATTCAGTTGAGCTGACACCTTTACCACAGAGCTAGTTAAGTAATTCTACAAGATATAATGATACCTAGATCATATTATAGGAGGGAGCTCTGACAAAACTGCTCATTTGCATGTCATCACCTCATCTGGTCTTTACTCAGTGAATTATATGAAAACTGGTCTGGCCTTGATGGCAAGGCAGTCAAACATTTCACTAGAAATACCCTGACATAGATGTAGACATCTTAATCTACATTATGATGGAACTAAACTAACACTGGAAGACGACCAGCTTTCTGATTATTTTTATTAGGGTGATATATTTCACTCTTTAAGCAGCATGTGTATTTTCAGAGTACTGCCACAAATTATCCCTGGCTTCTTGTCTTGTGCAACCTAATGAAGAGTTTCACCTTGCCCCTGAAGTCCAAACATTATCTGATTACTTTTAAGAAAAAACTGGAAGCTTTTGTAAAATTTGCCGATCAGCTGTGCATCATAAAGTTATCATGGACTTTCTTCTGGAACTGGGAGGGGAAACACAGTTATCATTTTGGTGTCTAATCCTCAGATCTGCACCAGTCCTTTGCTAGTGTGAATTGAGAATAAAGGATGATGATATATATTTTAAGCCAGTCTGTGAATACAGTTAAGGAATTGCTGTTTAGAGAAAGAGTATGGTGTTCTACAGCATTAGTGGGGTTTTTCTGTTATATTATTTTTACAATGGGACATATCTTTTTCATGCTGAAAACATTTTATTTTCTGATATATCAAAACCAAGCATTATTTGGAAGAATACTTCCAAAAGAAAGGCAGTAGAAAAGGCATAGAAGAAGCTTGGAGAAATTATGCTTCAAAAGATCTATTTTCCTGGACATAGACACTGGGCTGAGAATGACAGAAACTTATTAATATTTAATATATTTGAAGACATTCTAATGCCTTTAAATATATAAGCCATTTAAGTTAATTGGTTGCTATTTCTCTGTTTCTCTCAGGCAAGTGTGACATCTAAGTTTTTACAATCAAAGTTAAAAGAGGATTTTTTCCTCCTGACTAGGAATTAGAAATGGTTTGACCATCAAATCATTCATTTAAATTGTGACACGTCTCCAATTCTCCAGTAAGGTGTCAAGCTTTGTTGTACAGATGGGGAGAAAAGACATAACATATTCACCTGATAAGTGCAGAAGAAATCCCACTGACCTGGCACTAGGCATCTCCTGGCCTGTGAAGAGTTTTGCTGCCAAGTGTGTATGCCAGACCACTTCCAAATAGCTTTTCAGGACTCTATCTTCAGTCAGACTCCAGTTCTTTTACCAACCTAATGATCCAGTCACAACTACTTGCAAAGCCCTCCTCATCCTGGAAAGAGGCTCTGAACATGTTCTATAAATGGGTAAAATATAAAAATATACTTTAATTATTTCACTGTTTTTACCTCAGAAAAATGCTAGAATCACTCCAGTTTGAAGAAGAGCTGAGTCATGGGAAAACACAGACAGGTAATCAAGACCCACACATAAGAGGATCCAACAAAATGTGGGACCAAGATAAACTTTATGAATTCAGGAAGAAAACTTTGCCTACACTGAAAGAGCCTCTTTGTTAGAAAGCTGGATTATCTTTAATTAAGTGCAAGCGCACACATTTATGGAGGAAATTTGATTCCTGAACTCTGTTCAACTCTTATTAAAGAGTTGCCGCTGGCTAAGCATGGACAGCTGTGGCCAAAACCAGAGTGGATAGAGCTGGGCTGTGAGTCGTGAGGAAGTGGTACAATTGCAACTTCATGGCACATCCTAGGAAGCACAAGATGCACAGCCAAGCAGCACTGACAACAAGCAGGCAACAAACCTCCTTATAACACTGTCTTCATTTATGATATTCAGATGTCCACAGACAGTGGAAATGCACATCAAGAGTCACCCAAGTTGAGAAGAGTACATAGTACAGCCTCTGCACTGAGCAGGAATTGATCTTGCACATCAACAACATTCACTTTCTTTTCTCTCAGAGTTGTAAAGATCAGCAGCACATCAGTGATAGCCAAAATAGTTTATGGCACAGAGATTAATGGGATCTTTATGCCAAAATAGTTGTTTGTGACATGTTTCTTAGATGTGTCTCCTGGAATCAGTAGAAGTGATTTGGTAGAAAATTACCAAAAGGATCAGATTCTTATATGTTCTTTTATCCTGCTAATGATTTTCATTCTTAGCATAAAACTGCCTCATGAATAGCAGTGAGAAAAGCATTTTACTCTCTGTAAGTATCAGTCTTTGTTCACAATATGATTATAAATATTTTTGGTTTCATTATAACAACAGTTGATAACTCTTGGTAGCAGAGATTAAGACAGTTACACTGGGGCAAAAAGTTTGTTCATAATTACAAATCAGGAAAAAATATTTAAAACAATGACAATAGTCTTTAAGTATGGTATGATATAGCCTATAGGATAGATAGCCAGCCAACACAGTTCTCACAGATGCCAAGGGGAGTTCTGTTACTGATTTAAATGGGACCAGGATCAAATTCAAGTTCAGACAGAAGCAATACAGTTAAGTCCTCACTATTTCCATTACAACAGTGTTCTGGATGTCTGGCCCAAAAAGCAGTTTTACCGGGAATAAAAGCGATATATGTGAATGATAAAAACTGGAAGTTTTATCCATAAAAGAAAAAAAAAAACACAAAAAGCAACATTGTCAAAGGTAAATCATTATTGTCAAGCAGCTTGAAAATAGGATGTAAAGAAGAAAGATACAACATATGGCTTTTACCACTAGGGAAATGCAAGCCCATTACGTGGTACAAGCGTCATTTTATAGTGCAAAAAAAGTGAGGAAACTGTTCACATCACAAGCAGATGCCTTCTATTTCTAAAGAAAAATCAGCTTGTACCTTAAATCTTGTGTGGAAGACAAGCACTGAAACCATCAACTTGATCACTTTTTTTTTTTTTTTTAAATGAGTATATAACATGAAAAATGGAACTCTGATCAGTGGGATGATACTGAAGGACACTAGAGCCTGGATCCTCCAAAGAAGTAAGTAAGTACATCCTAGTGAAACTGGGGGAACACCCTAACTGCACAGCTAAAATATACGCATCTTCATGGAAAAAGGTCAAAATTATCTCTGCTGTGAGATTTTTACCTTGACAAACTGATATCTCTGGTTGAATCAACACTGCAGGTGTAGGGGGGAGCAGGAGAACAGCAAGTCAGGATGCAACCATTCCCTCGTGTCCAGACTTCCTTTCACAACACCTAGGCAGGAGGCTGTGGTGAACTCTCCTACTCTGTGAGTTAGGGACAATGAGGAGGCATCAAGGCCTGCAGCATTGGCCATGGAAAGCTTCTGCCCTATAGTAAAACCTCAGCCTATGCAGTTTATGGTTAATGGAAAAGCTTGTCAGTCTTGAAAATTATGCAGTCACAGGTTGCAATGTCTGGAACTGTTGCATTTAAATGCAACAGAGAGTGTTCTCAGAGAGCCTTTAAAATGTAGACATGAAGAAAAGTTATTAATTAAAAAAATTTAGCTACAACTTGGGAAATGCATTACCCTAACCATTGCAGACTGTATTGTAAACCATTATGTAAAACCTAAAGATGCCTGTTATGTGATTTTATGTTAGATGTTATCAGTCACTGCACCTCACATTTAACCTTCTCCAAGACAGGAAGCAGAACTATGACTTGCATCCGTTCCTGCAGATAATTCTCAGCAAAAATAGCAGACCACAGATGGAGCATGCTTTCAGGGTAGTAACTATGACACTACCGTCTTTGTAGCTCTAGTCAGAAAGGGTATATCTAGGGAAGAGAAGAAAGACATTGTGAGAGGGTTATTGCATTTTGTTCATCTGCAGTTGTTGGAATGTTTACAAAAGCACAACTAACAAGGTACAAACCTGAGAAAGTTCAAAAACTCTGAATCTCTTCAAGGGATCAGACCACTCCTTCCATCTAGGGACTAGCAAAACACAATAAGTTTTTCAATTATCTTCTCTCTCTGAGGTCTGTAGTCCATGCAGCACAGCCCCCTTCACCTCACTGGCATGGGATTTAGACTTCCCAGCCACCATGGCTTACTTTCTCCCATCCTCCCTCAAAGGGTAAGATCCTCAGTGGATGTTAATTAAAGTCATCCCACCCATGTCTGAGGGCCTGTGCCACCTTGCAACACCTGAAGGTCCGACACATCTTGCTTCCTGAAAATAAACTGTTTCTGAACTAAAATTTCGAACTTCATTGTGAATACACTTTCAACAACTGTGTTAATTATTATTAACAGCAGCTTTTTGCAAACCTAAGCGCATTTGCATGGCAGCTGGACCGCGAAGGTTAGGGGTTTCTTGATGCAGAGTACATTCCTTGAGGAAAATTCACCAGCATGTTAAATAGCTAATCTCAATCTGTTCAACAAAGCAATCCAAAATTAGACATCTTTGGCCAGTCTTAGCTGCTGATATGTAGGGAGAATCAAGAGAGGTGTTCAAAGACCTTCCTCATTTTCCTTCCACACATGCGGGTGTGGAGAGGTAGAGAAAGGTAATAAAATAGCTAGCTACAGATTACTATTCCAGATCAGCAGCCAATCTGCCAGATTTTCAGATAGGAAGAGAATAAAATTAAAGTAGTTACTTTATGAAAGACACCCATACTTAGCAGCCTGTGGTGAAAATGGCAACCAAGAACATTAAGTATCTCGGTCACGTTTCCACATTCTTTACTGCACTTGTTTTTACTGTGTGGCACAAGCAAGAAAAGTGAAACATAATCACAGTGGTTTTCCTAATACATCCAGAATGATCCCATTACACTGAAATTCTTCACTTCTTTGATGCACATAATAGGACATTCCTACCTGAAATGCCACTTGCATTACTGCTGCCTAACTTCAAGAGAAAGAAGAATGGGTGAGTAGGAGTATTTTAGATACTAAGGAAGGAGTAGTTTAAGATAGCCTCTTTACTGCCTTAACTTCTTTTGTTTACGCTTAGCAGGAAATTTGGCTGCTATTTTTACAAATAACAATCAGTTTTCAAATGAGGAATTTCTACCATCAAGAATTATTTATACTAATAAGCACTAGGTCTCTATCAGTTGACTTTTTCCTCATAGTAATTAGAAAGAAAACATCTTAAACCAAGTACACATCATGACTTTCCTGATTATTGCAAACATTTTGCGTGATACATTTAAGCACTTAAGAGAGACATTTAAGTTACGAGTGTGGTAGCCCTTGGCTTACACATTGGTAGTCAACAACCAATGAATAGAAACTGCCAATTCCAGCTCTAAACAGATTTATTGTTTTAAATCCCACCTATAACAAGTGTGAGGTTTGTGTTTTTTAAATAATGATTAAGCAGCGCTGTAAATAATTGCATATCACGGAATCCCAGAATGGCAGGGGTTGGAAGGGACCTCTGGAGATGCCCTCGTCCAGCCCCCCTGCGTGAGCAGCACACCTAGAGCAGGGGGCACAGGACCACGTCCAGGCGGGGTGTGAATGGCTCCAGGGAAGGAGACTCCACAGCCTCTCTGGGCAGCCTGGGCCGCTGCTCTGGCACCCGCACAGCAAAGGGGTTTTGCCTCAGATTTCAGTGGAACTTCCCATGTTCCAGCTTGTGCCCGTTGCCCCTTGTCCTGTCGTCGGGCACCGCTGAGAAGAGCCCAGTCCCACCCTCCTGACACCCGCCCTTCAGATACTGATAAGCACTGAGGAGATCCCCCTCAGCCTTCTCTTCTCCAGGCTGAACAAGCCCAGGTCTCTCAGCCTTTCCTCCCCAGGGAGATGCTCCATCCCCTGAGCATCCTTGTGGCTCTGCGCTGGCCTTGCTCCAGCAGCTCCCTGTCCTTCTGGCACTGGGGGCCCAGCACTGGACACAGCACCCCAGCTGCGGCCTCCCCAGGGCAGAGCAGAGGGGCAGGATGGCCTCCCTCGCCCTGCTGCCCACACTCCTGTCCATGCAGCCCAGGACACCGCTGCCCTTCTTGGCCCCGAGGGCCCAGCGCTGGCTCAGGGGCACTGGCTGCCCACCAGCACTGCTAGGGCCTTCTCAGCAGAGCCACTTCCCAGCAGGTCAGCCCCAGCCTGTACTGGTGCATCCAGACTGAACATCAGAGAAAATTTAAGCCTGTTTTTACCTAGAGCTCATCACAAAATTTAGTTTTAGAATGTTATAGCACATTCCACATTAAAACTTACCAGTTATACACTAACAAACTGCAAAGAAATCTGTTGGCAGGATTTCTTCCTGAGGAAAACCACTGCACTGTCTGAAGGCACTGTGCTATGCAGTCACAAAATCGTATGGGACCATCAGCGTTCAAATAAACAAGTGAAAAGCCCCAGAGAGAAGAATTTCTCATTAATAAAACTGAAATGGACCGAATGCTATTTATCAGAATGAAAATTAAAGACAGATGTGAAGTACCAGCGAGAAGGGTTGAAAATCATCTTCTGCTTTGAACAAATTTGGCTGGAGTCAAAAATGGACTTTGTAAAACACAAAGTCATTTCAGAGGTGTTGAATATTAAAAGTGCTGAATAATTGGTGAGGGTTTTTTAACAATTCAGCTATTTCACATGTCTCCAAGATGAACACTTCCACCTCTGGGAAGAAATGGCAGATGACTTAAGAAACCTACAGACTGTTAGGGAATATTGCAGGGAAAACACTGGGGTTTTAGACACACTAGAGTTCCAGTCAGTCTTTAAGTAAGGCATTACATAAACTTATTTATATAAAGCAATTAAATCTTGATTAAAATTTAATAAATCAAAATTCCAGGCTCAGGAGTAGAAAACTCTCCCAGTGTTTCCTACTTCCATAAAAGCTTCAGAGCCCCTCTTCAGAGTGGGAAGGCCAGTACTGCTTGAGCAGCAGTTTGCAGGATTTGTGATGCCACAGGACCTGCTGCAGACAAGACACTCACCAGTGGGTTCTGCCATATGTGTTACAGCTCCCTGGGTGATCCAAATCCAACCCAGACACATTCCTTCTGGGTTTACTATGAAGTAGACTAACAGGAGAAATACAATCACCCTGTGCAGGCCTCTCAGATGAGAGAAGGCAGAATTTTGGTTTAGTTTGTTGCACTTCACATGAATGAGATCAAATAGTTTCTGTACGTTCATAATGAGTAGATTAAAAGTTCTGGAAAACCAGTTTTGAGCAGAACACGTCAGACAATGAATTCCTTTCCCTAACAAAAATGTTAAACTTCACAAAAAGAATTTAAAGCAGAAATATTACAAATCTGATATTCTATAGAGATCTGCAACAGCTGCAGTACCTTACAGGAGGGTAATGCAGACTCTGTGCTTGCCCTGTCCCCTTCCCACTCACTTTAGGCTCATTAAGTAATTAAAACTTCCATTATCTAGATAAACACACATATATGTTGTAGCTTCCCTTTCTGGTAAGAATAAGTTTTGCACTGGGAAAGAAAGTCTGCACAAGGAACCTGACCCATAAGGAAAAAAAAGATCAGAGGCAGCAAAAGTACACATATTTTACAATTTTCAAAAACAAAATAGCTGGCATTTCAGATATTCATATTTATAATTTTAAAAATAATTGAAAATCTAATTTTTCTTCCAAAAGTATTTTTGATGGAAAATTTTGGATGGCTATTTTTAACTGCTATTCACTATTTCAGAAAATAACTTAAATGTTTCCATTTCTATACTTCTGGAATAAATACCTCAGTCAGTAACTTATCTACTACTGACACAGAAAACTAGGGAAAAGATTTGCTCCCCACAAGAAATTGCAATCCAGCCCACACCTCCTCCACTCTCCTTTTTTTATCCATAATTTTTAGAAAAGAGATTCTTCAGGGTACAAAAGACACATTAGCATAGCTTTTGTTTTTAGGTTGTCCAGCAATTATCTCTTACAGTTTAGAGACCTTTTTCTCCAGTACACTCATGGTGAACAGAGTTCTATCACAAAACCATGCACACAGGTATTACTTGAGTGTTTTTCTAAACACACACATCAAGAACAATCTAATTAATTTACAAGCTTAAATTAATTAGAAGAAATCAGCCAGGGATAAGAAAAGTACAGTGGGATAAGCTACATAATTACTAAAGTATCAATCACCATGTGTTTTACCTGCTGTATGTTTTTTACATTGATGAAATAGGCATTGACAATATGCCAATTAGTAACACTTAGAGCGTATCAACGTTATAATTGTAAAATACACAACAGAAAAAGTAGGTCAAATCCGGGAGAGCTGTGAAAAAAATCCCCAATCCTGAATCCAAAATTTAACTTGTTACAATCACTATATTTCAAACAAAACAAAACCCCATGCCTATTATTAGGTGCTTGATTCTGTGATTTGCCAGTTGCTTCCTGGGAGATTCAAAACACCAGGAGAATCCATAAACTGCAAAATCCAAGTATAAACTGAAGCTCACAATTTTAAGGAATTTGAGATGGGTACAATGAATTTCCTCAGGATTTGCCCAGTGTACTTAAGGTATCCTATTTCTTAACCACTGTTTAGCGTCAGAGTATTTTGTACGAACAATGCTTGCAGATATTACAGTGGTTAGCGCATGGGACACTTTTCCAAGCTAGTTAGCTTAGATAAGCCTCCCCCTGGCCCAACACCAAGACAGCTGAACATGTACTTACTATAGGGAGAGCATCACTTCGATCAAACTAAGACATCAGAAGCAGATTAGCTTCTGATGCTAACGAAAAGACAATAAACAAAAGCTGTCATTACTGTCAATAAAACTTTTAAGGGAATACAGATGTCAGAGAGATCCAATTAAGACCACAGGTAGAAATAAATCTTATCTCTGAAACCATGACAATTAACTGTGGAAAGAATTGATATGGTAAATATTGACATTATAAATTATGACAGAGCACATTCTCTGACAGACATTTTAGCTTTCAGAAATCAGGTAGAAGCAGGAGACATGAGGTGCTAAAGAAAAGAAGATACCTGTAAAAAAGAAATCTGATGAAACTCTCAGAGTTCCTCCCAGGGTAAGAATGGTTCATCAGAAACCAAACCTGTCCATGGCTATAAGTCAACTGAACTACAATTAATGCAATAGAGCAGCACCAAATTACACCACCAGAGTATAAATTATCTCCTGTTTTTCGTAATTTAGATGGTATAAATTATTAAGTTTTAAACAGTTCCTCTGCTGGCTTGGTCTTGGTAGCATAAATCAGTTATTACCAGAAAACTAGTTTTCTCCCAGGTTCTGCCAGCTACTTCCTTCCATTGTCTAAGAAGAGATTTACTGAATTCAAAAATTCAGTGACACTGTCGAAGTCCAGTCCCTACAAATCTTCCATGAGCAGATCCTTGTCATTTTTGTATAATATATGCAACAACTACCAGCAGTAGGAAGATGAAATTCACCTTCTCATTCTAACTCATTGCATGACAGAGTTCTCAGATTTAATTTAACAATGAGAAAATGGTGAATAATCATTCCCACCATTTCACTGACAGGATTGCTATAGCATAGCACAAACCAAGTACATGAAACTTTCCAGATGTACAAAAGCTGCAGGTTTTTTTGGCAGGGGGAGGAGTGGGGGTGATGGTGTTGGATCTCAAAATACAGACATGTTGGCATAAAGCTGGAGAAGGGCACCAGCAGAACAGATTTCTTTCCACATCTATGAGATTTTCTTCTTTAACATTATAGCAACAATCCTCCTATACCTTGGTAAATGAAATAAAACTCTTTCCCATATTTTCTTATTCTTGTGAAAGCTCTTTGCAAAAGTGATATCACCATCTGACATTCAGTCAAGCCTGAATGTGTGGTTTACAGTAAAAAATGAGAGAAATTGTGTCAAAGATGATGTTGAAATTCCATGCTGAAGTATTTTAGGACATTATTTGGCAAAACATTCAGCCTGGCAATAAATTCATCCTTAACTTGAAGTGTTCCTTAACTCTCATTAAAATCAGTTGACTTCCAAAGCATATGTTTGAACTGGGCTAGAAAACAGAATGTGTTGAAGTCCTTAGAAAAAACAACACCCTACAGATCCAAATCGCCTACTTATATATTGTACAGGTGTTTTGAGTTTGAGTACATAGCAAATCCACAGGGAGGGATTACCTCTCTCTACTTCATGCCTATAGTGGTAGTGATCAGACAGAGCACCCTGTCTGCATGTGATGAGATTTCCGTGACACCAGTGCAAAGTAGCCAAATAGAAGCTCATCTGTCAACTAGTCTAGTTGTGAGAAAGTGGTTTTCTGTAAAAAAGTCCAAATGAATAGCGTCTCTGCAGCCTCCTCTCCCCTCTGTAAATACATTTATCCCCTGCAACTCACAGGCTATCGCAGAATGAAGGAAATAAGTTTTTGTGATCATGTCTTATTAAAATATTGGCAACTCTAGCAACATATACCATACTTGAGGGAGTTAATGACTCATTCCCCCTAAGGGGCCTATCTTCTATCTGCCTTCACTGTCTTCTGTACCATCTGCCCATCTGATGCAAACTAATTTCTCTCATGGAAACTTACAGATTTTCACCCATGGAGACTTTAGCCTTAAAGAGTTAGATTGTGAACTTGCAAACAAGAGGAAACATTCAAAGACTTGGAAAGGAAGTGTTGTGGTTTAGCCCCAGCCGGCAACTAAGCCCCACGCAGCCACTCGCTTACTGCCCCACCGGCGGGATGAGGGAGAGAACCAGAGGGTGAAAGTGAGAAAGCTTGTGGGGTGAGATAAGACCAGTATAATAATAATAATAAAAATAAAACAATAATAATAATAACAACAACAACAATAATAATATAATGAGAAGGAAAATAATGAGAGAGACATGAAACCCGGGGGGGGGATGGGGAATAAACAACTAAAACAAGCAACATGCGCTGCAACCGCTCACCGACCCCAACGCTGCCAGTCCCCGAGCCTAAATCAATAATAATAATAACAACAACAACAATAATAATATAATGAGAAGGAAAATAATGAGAGAGACATGAAACCCGGGGGGGGGATGGGGAATAAACAACTAAAACAAGCAACATGCGCTGCAACCGCTCACCGACCCCAACGCTGCCAGTCCCCGAGCCACAACCGCCCCGCAGCGTGCCAACTCCCCAGTTAAAATACTGTTCATGATGTCATATGATATGGAATATCCGTTTGGCGAGTCTGGATCACTTGTCTTGGCTGTGGCCCGGCCACTCCCAGCTTCTTGTGCACATAGCAGAGCATGGAAGCTGGAAAGGTCCCTGACTAGTGTAGGCGCTAAACAACTAAAATGTTAACAACTAAAACGTCAATGTGCCATCAGCACTACACTAGCTACAGTGAAGAAACTTAACTCTGTCCCAGCCAAAACAGAAACTGTCCTGAAGGCACTCTGATATGATACAGAGTAAGTTCAAAACGCCTTGCCTATCTCCCAGAGATGGTAAGGCAGATGGGAAAGGGTCACTATAATGAATTCTGTTCTCTAAGAATCCAAAAACAATACAGAAATTGCCTTTAATGTCATCAGTTACAGATGCAGGACACTGCTTTCTGAACCTCTGGCTGACTCGAGCACTGAAGCTGTAGCCAAATTTTTGGACAATGCTACCACCCCTGCCTGAAGGGCTGGAGCTCAGATGCCTACATTAATATGAAACAGGTCAAAAAGATACAGCTCTAAGAATTATTTCTGGAAAGGCTTGGAGTCAGCATGGCTCCATGGTGGATGTTTAATAAACCATAATGTGCTTCCTTTTCTCTACTTCTTTAAACTTTTGAACTTCCCAAATACAGATTGCCTCCCAAAAAAGAAGCATCTTCAGACTAGAACAAGCAAAGAACGTGTCGCATGTGCTTCATGTCTCCTACTCCTGCATTATTGAATGCATCCCTCCCGTTCAAAATGTCCTCTTGAACCTCAGACTCCATCAACCTGAACAATCTCTGGGGAGACAAGCTTTGCAAGGATCAGTACCACTTCCCAAAAAACAAGCACTTCACTGAGTCCCAGACCCTGAAAGGAAGCCCAGCCTCAGAGCAGTGCAAAAACCTTTGCTAACTGTGAGTCTGCTTGAACTTGTTTGGCACACTGGCTTAGGCTCGAGGCAGGTGTTCTGTGACTTTTTTGTCTATGAAAACTGCCACAATGATTAATTTTGCTCTAGAGGAACTAAGTGCCCTCCATTCTGTTAATATTCAGTCCTGTGCTGAAGCCACATAGGCTCACAGACACCACTAATGAAATAGCTACCACTGGTAGGGTAGAAACCAAGCCAAATCAAAACAAAACCCAATGCCAATAGCACATTGATGTTTGTGTCTTCATCAGAAATGCCAGCACTTTCTGGAAATTCAAATGTCATGACTGAAATTTGGGATTTATTTTCAGCTTCCAAAAGAAATGTCACAAATGAGATCTATGAAGAGGGTTCTTGTGCCACCAGGCATACCACTTCCCTGATCTGAATTATTGAAAGGTTCACAAAGCCATATCTTTAAGCTGGCATAAAATGGCATAACTACTGATTTCAAATGGACTAAGCTGAGAGCTGGCCAATATGAATTAATAGATATTTATGAGCTGCATAGAAATCTAAGACTTGTGTACAATTTTTTCCATACTATTTCACAAAATTAGAAATAATTTCCTTAGTTACTAGTTTGCTTCTATGTTCTTTGAGGAGTGATAAATTCACTGAAGTGACAGTTGGTAAGTAAATTTTTTCTAGCAGTTACTAACATTACCAGTTATTTAGAGTGAAACAAAGGCTAAAGTTCTTCGCAGTTTTTGCTGCAAATTATACCAGTATATGACTGGACATCACTTAAAATGCTTTAAGATCTGAGTGTGATTTAACTTTTGTATAACATAAGACAATTTTTTTCCTGTCTGTTTTCATTTTTGGAAAAGGCTCCTGGCATTTGACTGATTACTTTAGTACCACACAGTTTCCATTTCTGGAGGTCTATCTGATTCTTGAACACCAGAATACATTACTTGGAGCTCCAGCTCTTCTATAGTTATATGACATGAGAGTAAACAATACAAGCTCATAGAATACAGTCTTTAACTCTCTTAAGTGTAAGAAAAATCAACTAATTAGCCAATAACTTGGTACAAAAGGTGGGAAGTCCAACATTCTGTTAGTGAACTGTAATAAATTGTACTTCAGATTGCCATCAATAGTATATCACAAAGTGAGGGATTAATTAATTATTAATTACCTATGTGTTGAACGCATGTCCTCCCACCTAAGGAAAGGAGAGCCAAACATTTATGGCACCAGCCCACACACATTCACACAGTTTGTTTCCCTGATTATTCACTGAGAAATGTGCATGAATAAAGATGTTCCTGAGTAAACACCTATGAAGGGAAGGCTAGAATTTAGATTTAGGCTTCTATCAGAGAAGCCAAAAACACCGGAAATCCTTCATGCATTTATTCGCCACATATCACACTCAGCTGTACAATACAAAGATTCTTGTTTTACAGATGAAGCACTGAAGCACAAAGAGGCTTAAGTCCAGATCCTATAAGCTATTTAGCCACCTAATCTCAGTTGAGTTCAGCATCTCTCAGGGTCTGTGCCTAAATGATTTGACCTGGGTCATTCATGATGCTTGCTCTAGAAACAATATTTCTTCCACAGCTTACAAAGTTTAAACAATTCCAGTCTTACATTTAGTCACTGGCAACCTGCCCATTTGAGAAATGTCATTTATGAAAGACTATAAAAAAATCGCGCCCTCTTACAAGTGTTAACTGAGGTCCGCTGCTTGTTCCTAGCTTTGTTTTTCTTAGGAGACAGTGGAGTAATAAATTTTCCACAGCTCTTTAGCACCCTCTATTGTTTTCTTTTTCTAATTAAAATTTCATTCTTTTTGAATTGCTGTGGCATTAAAAAAAAGAATATATGCAAAGTCTTTTTCTAAAGCAGCATAAAAATAAGGATAAAAATATACTGTATAAAAATACAGTAGTGTGTAACCAGAAAGTAAGGAAAACAAGAGAAGGTTATAGGTATATTTCTATACCAATTCACTGGCTCACACGAAAATGCTTTCTTGAAGGTAGAGATATTTTTGCTACCCACTTCAGCAAAGGGTTGAGCCTATGACTGCAGAAGTTTAGTCTAATAAGACCTGAGTAGTGGCTGCAGAATTTACCTTCTAAATGTAAACGGGAAACCAAAATAAGTAACAACTATAAACAATGTGAAATAGGTCTAAAGATTTGTTAAGTGCTCTCAAATGCTGAACTTGTAAGACATAAGTCTGTTTTGGATGGTTACAAAAAGTGCCAAATGGATTCAGTTTGTCAGACAGTTATTCAGCCATTGCAGAACCACAAAGCCCAACACACAAACCACACACTCAGAGCAAGATTTAACTTTGAATTGGACAAATTCTGTTTGCATGTGAAGAAATACAGTTGATCTGAGGATCTTCTAGAAATTCCATAAATCTCTGAAGCTGCTCAGGAACAATTGTCATGGCTGCCACTTAAAATGCTTGTTTCAATCGAACTCACGAACTTGCCACCACTCTCTGAATTAACTCTTACTACCTTCTAATTGAGGAATATATCCAAATATTAAAGTGGCACATGTAAATTTGTATAGAGAAAAAATGTAGAGCTTGATAAAGTTTCATGGAAGATATACAGAGTCAAAAATGAAATCCAAGAATCATGAAGGTCCCAAGCTCTTTAACAACTACTGCGACTCCGTGCAAAGATATAAAAATTGTTTGGGGACAGACAAGAGTTCAATGTGGAGGTGAATTTAAAAGCAAGTACATCTGAAAAATCAGGAGCAAGTCAAAAGCAATGAAACATATACCTAACTTCCTCCTGGGCTTTCTCAATAAGGCAGAAGACTTGCCAGAGACTTGCTCATGTAACGCTGTTCCACAGAATTGGCTCATGCCAGCACAAGACAGGTGGGATTGGATGTGAGGGATGGAGAGCATCTTCTGGTCCCTGGGACAGACAGTGGGGCAAGGCCAACATCTTGTCTACATCCCCTGTCTTATATTTAGAATTTACCCTTTGACATATCAAGTTTGCCTTCTCTTGTTACCTAACCCTGACAGAATCTTGGGTATTCCAAGTCAGAGGAAATTTGCTTAAATAGAAGTACTGCTAAATGTCAGAGCAGAGCAGACACTGAAGCAACTGAACATAAACTCTATTTAGCCAGGAGTGAGGTAGCATGTGAAATGGTGGAGCAAATAACCTTCTGTGTTAACCCCGCAGTGCCAGAATTAAATAACTGGTAAAAAGAGTTATTCATTACTATCTTAGCAGCTGGCAGTTGGTTCAGATTGTTCTATACTCTCGCCCTCTTCAGTGCTCCTCTAAGACATACTTTGAAAAAAGGAATTAAAATAATATAAGATAGCAGAGGTTGGTAGTGGACAGTTAACTTTTGCATGTAAAGATTTCTTGAAAACCAAGGCCCTGCAATAGGAAATTAATACTGTCTGATACAAAATGGATGGGGATATCTTAGGCAATATCTAATGGCAATAGTGAGGACTTTCCACTAGTTTTCAGTAGATCAACAGAAGATCAATATTACAAGCTGCTGTAAAAAACTCTTTCTGTGCTCCACAAGTAACTTACAATTTGCATGGCACCCGAACAACTGTTTTGATTAATGTTTCTGGACAATACTGTGATTTAAACATAGATCAATGGCAATCACACTACTCTGAAACAAATCCAAAGACTTACAGTCAACCCAGCCAGTCTACTGCAAAAAAAAAGAAGCAAAACTTGCACTTCAGCTTCAGCATTTCTCCTATTTGCCTCCTCTTTTTTGAATGTTAACTACATCTGCACTAGGTTTTCAAGCTCTTTGATTGCAATAAATGAGTAGAGACTCTTTAGAAGAAAAAAAAATCATTAATATTTAACAACACTTTATTGTGCTGGGACAGATCCTCCACTGTCTTGTAACTTTCATTTTGTGAGAAGCACAGCTGCCATGACACCTTTTTCATCCAAATAAAAGGGAATGTGGAAAGAAGTAATAGCTCTTTTTAATTCATCCCTTGAAAACAAACATCATGCAACCTGGGGTGAGCATCACCAGAAAACATGACAAGACTGTTCCTTCCGTTGGGTGGGAAGCAGGTATGATGGAGGATGGAGTGCCCTGCCACAGCTGGGTGCTGTCAGCCTGCCTGCCTGCCTGTTTGCAGCAAGATATCCCTACCACCACATTTTGCACCACTCTCCCAGTTTGGGGGCTGAGGTATGCCCTGTTTTCCCTTCTCTATGCCAGAAGACACGCTCCCTTCTGTAGGCCAGGCATGGAAGTGTGGCTATCAACTCTTCCTTGCACCCAAGCACTCTTCCAACACATTCTCCTCATGCCAGGTCCAGGGCATCCCAAGATTCAGGGGCCAAGGTCTAATATGTCCCACTCTCCACGCAAATAGAGGCATGAGTCCCGCACTGAAAGTAAGGAAAAATATTACATCCTAGAAAGAATCCCAAAATAGGATGACCCTTCCATGGATGGGATCTGCACAGCATTCTGTGCACTGGTCAGAGGCCTGTCTGAAGCTGCACAACCCAGTGTTCCCAGCATCTGAAGGGATGTAAGATTATCCATACTAGCCTCTCTTTCTTTATAGTGTTAACTTTAATAAGAAGTATTTTAAGTGATACTTTACAGTGTCTGAGTGCCTTTCTTACTAGGATCATAACAAACCAGCACCTCCTGGTGCAAAATGGATGAAGAGGACAGGAAAGCTAGAATGCTATAAAAGAACTGGGTCATCAGAAGGACTAGAATTATGTACATGGATGACATTTAAACATAACAGCAAAATGCAGCACCATTCCCTTAGGAAACAGAACCAAAATATACCAATGAAATGCAGGAACTTGTCAGTTTAAAATTACATGAAAAGCAAAAGCTCTGACTCAGCCGCAGAGGTGTTAATGTAACATGTGTTGGATTAAAATTAAGACACAAACTTCCAATAAATATACAAAAAGTACACACATAACCTTGTGTACTAATTACTCATGTTCAGGAGCAGCTACTCCAAGTATGTACCAGCACAGAAAGAGGTCAACAACATCACCTTCAGCAACAGAGTAAAAAAATCTTCTATCACATCCTGCTTAGCAATATTAAGGTAGCACAGACATACAAGTGGCTTCAATAAACATCTTGTGATGTAGAGGAGGGCTTTTCTCACTAAAAGGGAACAAATAAAACCTATCTCAGTGAAGGGCAAATTGTCAGCAGAAGAACATACACTTATAAGGCCTTGGTACACACATTTAAGCCACAAATCAGAGGAAGTCTCTAAGAGGACAGAAAAACCCCTCAAAGGGGCAAAAGTTCAGAGGGAATCCAAGGAGCTCATGATTCAGCTTTTCAGAGTAACAGAAGTTAGCACAGAGGTACAGCAACTTCCCTCCTATCCCTCAGTTCCTGTCTCCATCTTTTCACCAGGGCATTAACTAAGATTTCATGGATCTGGCTCCTCAGCAGGAATTAAGGAATCTGCTAGGTTTTACAAGGCAGGGACAGGAACACCCAGAATCAGTTCCCCAACACCAAAGAAAGAAAGTTCATTGGCCTGTAAACTCAAGGGAGAAACTGGGAAAGCAGAGAGCAGCAGGTGTTGGTCGGGGTGGGTGAGCAGCCTCTTCAAGCCAGCTTCTCAGAATGCAAATCATTTGTACTGTCTGACAAACTATTCCAGTCGCTCAGCTCTCCAAACTTAGAGACCTGAACTCAGTAATTTAGACTAGCAGATGTTAATCCTTTTTCTCCACATTCTTATTTAAACCTTGGGTCTTTTTGCAGATGATAAAACAATACACAGGAACATCATGCCTGTCCTTCAGATTTTTCTAGTACACAACAACAAAACAATGTTTTAAAGCCACTTCTCTTAGCAAGACTGCTCCTAAACTTCACAGCTGCATGGCAAATTGGTATTATTTCACCCCCTCAAGAACAATTCCACATTAGGATCCCAAATCCCTCACTCGTCCAATGATTTAATAACAAGGCAGAAATGGGACTACAGCTTGAAAAGTATATGGTCCACATCAATGTAAATGTATTTGCACTGAACAGTTTTATACTGCCTGCCAACAGCAAGTTGTCAAATTTTCAATCCATAATACAGATGCTGAATTTGTAGAGAGGTGTTTCCAAGAAACTTTCTCCAAAACTAACAGATATTTTGAGGAAGGCACCAAGTAATCACCTGGGATGACTCATATGAAGTATAGTATTGCTTGGGACACATACTAACAGGTATACTAAAATCCAACAATTGTGATTCCGAAATGAAATTCAACAATACCTATGAATCACCACCCTCACTATACATTACCACAGTGGATGCACAGAACAGTCTTACACAAAAGAAGGAGCTCCCTTAAAAATGGAGGGGAAAAAATTCCATCTTCTCCCTGGTTTTGATTTTTGGGTCTAGCAAGTAACCAGAGAAGTCAGTGAGTTCATATACTCTCCAGTGGCCTTTCGTAGGGGTTTCAATATGTACGTTATTTATGCAAAATAATGTGTTCACAAAATAACACTTACCTAAAGTAGCTCTGTGCCTGCACAGTTTTGGGAGCTGGTATTCCATTGACACATCAAGGAAGAAGCTGATTGCTCTGGACAAAATTTCAAGTAGAATTAGGCCAAACACATTGCAGAATTTAGTCTTATCCCCTTATTTAACCATATAAGTCCTTCATCTACTGTACTCTGTAGACAGATAATAATTAAGTAGAAATTATCTAATGTTGGAATGAAATAAAGTAAGTTTGTTGAAGAGCATGTATACACCTGTGTGCATAGAGCAGGAGTAAACACAATGAGACAGGAGAACAGAGTTGGCACCAGAGAGCTCACTGAAGGAAAAGCCAGAAATAGCCAGCTGCTCCCATGTACATGCAGCCTCAGAGAACCTTCACAGGAAGTTTCACAGCTACAAGAAAGCAATTGTATACAGTCACTTGCAAACATTATTGTCCACTTTCAGAATACCACAATTAAAAATTAGGATCATTTAAGTATATATTGTATGATAAACCATAACTGAACTCTGTTTTGAAAAACTCATTTGCTAGTCTTCAGAATAAGAATGATGAAAGGATTGAAAACTGCAAGCATTTGAAGAGTGTCTGCTCCTTTAAGGGTATCTGGTCAAGGACCTTTTCAATGCAAAAAAGGGATAAGGAGAAGAGGAGGAAACGATAAACAGGACCATGAAGGGACACAAAACTGACAGAAAAATGGTAAGAGAGGCAGTGTATGTGGCAGTGTGTGAATGTTTATTCCAGCAAGGTTATCTGATTGAGCACATCCTATATTGGGATGATTACAAAAAGGAGGGACACGAACACACAGGTATAAAACTTGACCAATTAGCATTGACAAAGACAATAACCAGAGGGAAAAAAAAACACGGCCTTTCACACTAATTGTTGGGCTATCAAGAAACTGCAGGCTATATGGCTTTTGGCTGGGATAGAGTTAATTTTCATCATAGCAGCCTATATGGTGCTATGTTCTGAATTTGTGACCAAAACAGTGTTTATAGCACATCCATGTTTTAGTTACTGCTGAGCAGTGCTTATACAGAGTCAAGGCCTTCTCTCTCACCCCACCCCACCAGCAAATACGCCAGGTGTGCACAGGAAGCTGGGAGGGGACATGGCTGGGACAGCTGACCCCAGCTGACCAAAGGGATATCCCACACCATATGGTGCCATGCTCAGCTGGGAGAAAAGAAGAAGGAAGGGAAGGGCATTTGGAGTAATGGCGTTTGCCTTCCCAAGTAAATGTTTGTGATGAAACCCTGCTTTCCTGGAGATGGCTGCCAATGGGAAGCAGTGAATGAATTCCATATTTTGCTTTGCTTGCACGCACAGCTTTTGCCTTACTTATTAAACTGTCTTTATCTCAACCCACGAGTTTTCTCGCTTTTACTCTTCCACTTCTCTCCCCCATCCCACCAGGGGGGAGTGAGCGAGTGGCTGCATGGGCCTAAGCTGCCTACCAGGGTCAACCTACAACACAGGCAAAATGGGACATTGCAACTGATAAAGCCGCAAACCTCAGGGACCACCATGGGGTGGTTGGAAATATGCCAGCTGACGAGGCAATGTGCAGGTCAAAGGGGACCAGGCAGGAACAAAGGTGGAGTAGGCAGAAAGTCATTTAAAAGGGGTTGGTCAATACACTCATCACCACAGTCTGTCCTATCCTCTTATTAAGTCCTTTCTTCACTATCTCTGCATAACCTCTCTCTACCCTGTGTGGCTATGTGCTGCAAGGACTAGGTGCCAGCTACAAGTGGGAAGCAGCAAGAGTAAGATTGGTGCCAGCTACTGGAGTCAGACGGAGGTGTAGATGCCCCAGGGCTGGGGTGTCAGCTACAGTGTGGGGGTGCAGGGGTCCCAGCCTCCAGCCACTGGGGTGGGAATAGTGTATGTCCTAAAAACCAACTACTGGGTGGGACTGGCATGAGTGAGGCAGGGGCAGGGCTTGGCGCCAGTGGATAGCGCAGGACTGTGGGTCACAGCACACGTACCTGGTGCTGGCTGATGGGGGGGGGCAAGCATCTGTATGTTCCCCAAACTGGGTATGCATGGGGTATGTGTTTGCTGTCAAACTTGAGGGGAATGAGCCAGTGAGTACAAGGGACTGGGTCAGGGCCGGGGTCTGTGCTTATATTCAGAGGGACCTGCAAGTATGGGATGCCTGCAGGATGTAGACAGTGAGGTGGATCGAGAGCTGGTTGAATGGCAGAGCTCAGAGGGTTGTGATCAACAGGGCAGTCTGGTTGGAGGCCCGTAACTAATGGTGCTCCCCAGACCCAGAGGTCCGTACTGGGTCTGGTCCTGTTCAAGATATTCATCAACGACCTGGATGAAGGGATAGAGTGTACCCTCAGCAAGTTTGCCAATGATACCAAACTGGGAGGAGTGGCTGATACACCAGAAGGCAGTGCTGCCATCCAGCGAGACCTGGACAGGCTGAAGAGCTGGGCCGAGGGAAACCTCATGGGATTCAACAGGAGCAAGTGCAAGGTCCTGCCCCTGGGGAGGAACAACCCCAGGCACCAGTACAGGCTGCGGCTGACCTGCTGGGAAGCGGCTCTGCTGAGAAGGCCCTGGCAGTGCTGGTGGGCAGCCAGTGCCCCTGAGCCAGTGCTGGGCCGTCGGGGCCAAGAAGGGCAGCAGTGTCCTGGGCTGCATGAACAGGAGTGTGGGCAGCAGGGCGAGGGAGGCCATCCTGCCCCTCTGCTCTGCCCTGGGGAGGCCGCAGCCGGGGTGCTGTGTCCAGTGCTGGGCCCCCCAGTTCCAGAAGGACAGGGAGCTGCTGGAGCAAGGCCAGCGCAGAGCCACAAGGATGCTCAGGAGACTGGAGCATCTCCCTGATGAGGAAAGGCTGAGACCTGGATTTGTTCAGCCTGGAGAAGAGAAGGCTGAGGGGGAAATCTCATCAGTGCTTATAAATATCTAAAGGGTGGGTGTCAGGAGGATGGGACTGGACTCTTTTCAATGGCACCCGACGACAGGACAAGGGGCAACGGGCACAAGTTGGAACACAAGAAGTTCCACTTAAATATGAGGAAAAACCCCTTTGCTGTGCAGGTGCCAGAGCAGTGGCCCAGGCTGCCCAGAGAGGCTGTGGAGTCTCCTTCCCCGGAGACATTCAAACCCCACCTGGACGCGGTCCTGTGCCCCCTGCTCTGGGTGTGCTGCTCACGCAGGGGGGCTGGACGAGGGGATCTCCAGAGGTCCCTTCCAACCCCTGCCATTCTGTGATTCATTCCGTAAAGAGTGTGAGTGATGCATGTCCTCCCCTCCAGAATATGAAAGGGACATCTCACTGCATACTACTGACTTATACCAGCATTACTCCTGCTTTTATTTTAAAAAAACAAACAAACAAACAACACTTTTTTTTGCAATTATAACTTCTGATTTCTTTTTACAAATAGCAATCACAGAGCCCACACAGCTGAGGCCATTATTACTAGTTCTTATGCTAAACCAGAAAAAGCCATTTCCATCAGGTTATACAGAATGCATTTTTAAAGGAGAAAATCCAAATATTTAAAAAGCCTACCTTCATAATGCATACTCTGTAACATACTCTGACAGTTTTCCCTGCTTTCCACAAGAGAAACCCCATGAATTCTTTACCACATATCTCTTAAAAATGCAATTGCTGTAACCTGGTATGCAGCAATTTTCATCTGTTTTCATCTTACAGCTTACATCTTATAGAAATAGAGCTGTTTTCATCTTATATTTATTTTTGGGGCATTTGCAGTTGTCCACGAAAACTAAGAGGGTTTGAAAGATGCTTTCTGGTTACTCTGATAGAAATGGTGGAAGAAGCTAACATTCCCAGGCCACTGCCTCTCCTTCAGCCTTCTCTTGACCATTTGCATCTGCAAGAACAGAAGGATTAATTGCTCCCTTAACCTCAATGCCCCTTGGCAAAAAAACAAACAAACAAAAAACCCAACACTTCTGACCATGACAAGAGTTACTGTCTGGCAGAAATTCCCAGTCCTATTTGGCAGCAAAGACTCACTCAGTATTTCTAACACAGGAAGTTCCAGAAGATATTCAAAGCCCTGTGGAACACCAAAGGCTATATGGAACATGGCTGGATAACAAATAGTCAGACATGGAATAAGGAGGGAAAGACCTCAGAAGATAACCAAGAAGGAGAAGCAGAGGCAGTGCTCCTGTCAGTGAGACTGAGTCATGCTCTTGGCTGCTCAGCATCAGAGCCTCCATGCAACCTCACTATGACTGACACCATGATGACACAGGTTGTACAGTGCTTTCCATCTGGAACGTGAAAAAAATTTCCTCCTCAGATAACTTACCCTTTATTTCACACCAACTGCTGTGTTCACACATGTCCTCATAGGATATTAATTCTGTACATAGAGACTTTCACTGCCCACATTAACAAGGGTAATTCAGACCGTTTCTCTCATCCTCTCAGGCCAAGAGCTAAACACATCAGTTCAAGAACTAACAGAACTACTAAGGTATGTTGGAGCAAGTCAGATCTAAAGATACAACTGGGTACAAACAGATGCTGCTGAGCTGTTGGTGCTCCTTAGCATGTTACATCCTGTTACACGCTGGCAGCCACAGGAAGCTCCTCTGCCTCAGACACATTTCTGCTGCACAACATGCAGCAGCATCGAGTCCATGTATATCACTGTCAATCCAGGACCACTTCGGGAGGGCTGTGCTGACCCGCCCAGGCAAACACCAATTTGTCAACCCTCCAGAAGGTTCTCCTGCTCCATGGAGGTACGACAGCTTGCTCAGAGATCCTTTAACTTGGAGCTGCATTGTCCAATACTGAATACACCCAGCAGCAACTCCAGAGGTCAATTCTACCTTTATGCTTGTTGACAAGAAAGAAAAAAATTATCTTGCCCTCTCCACAGCTCAAAGCATCCCAAAAGCATGTACAAATTTCAATTTTGCTCCCCGTAACACTCGGATATGCCGAATCCCCAACATTGTGTCTTGCATAGCATGTAATTCTTCACAAAAATAGCCTTCTGGAGGAGGAGGTATTTGAGTAATTTCATAAATATAGAAATAATGTCCACCTGATGGCTGCCTTTAACAGCACGTCACATGAGAGTACTCCAGCAACTCATGGATGTTTTCAGACTTTGTGGAAAAGGCCTCAGGTTGGAAAATTACCAAGATTCCAAAACATTCAGGCAAGTGCCGGAATAAAATACTGAAGTGAAACATCCTCATGTAGCAAGATGAAGTGGACAATTCTTTTACTTACAATATCTGTAAAAAAAAACAACAAAAAAAACCACAAAACAAACACAACCCATAAATGCAGTTTAAAGCAGGAAAAATACATTAAAATTACATCTTCCAGATAATGCCACCATAAGAATACAATGCTTCTACCACTTCTGAAAGAAGGATGACTAGACATATTATCTGGTAATATTTAAATTCTTGAGGGTCTATGAAGCATTACTAAAGAGTCTATGAAAGCTGATACCAAAAACAAAATATGTAATGTCTATAATACTATGCCTGTGATTTAAATCTTCCTTGGGAAATTCTTAGCATCTGCACTAAACCATAACACACAGATGTTCTCAGGAAAAGCATACAGAGTTAATGAAATAGGATATAAAACCCCACATAGGCTTCTCTTAGAAAGAACATATTGTTTTTATGGTTAGAAACACTAACTGCATAAAAAGCATTTTGGTATTAGAATGAATTTGGTGCTGAATGTAAGAAAGCATCAGAGAAAAAAAAAACAAACACAAAAATAAAACCCCAACAAACCATATCAGTAAATCCCAGTTTCTCTGCTAGAAACTAGGGGCTCTGTTGAAAACTTTAAAAAAAAAACAAAACCCAACCTCAAAATTATAATAAAAAAGTAGTAACTTCAGAACAAAGACAACAAAAAGACACCCATGGTTAGTCAGCCTGTGTATTCAACCTGATACTTAAAAAAGGACCTGGTTTAATTTTTTAAATTTTTTTTTTCCTTCCCCAAATGCCTAAGGCCTGAAGCTCACTGCCTAAAAATAGAACTATTAAAAGTCATCAGGTACAGTAAAAATAGTTAAGTTTCAAACAGACAAAACAGAAGATATGCTGTTCTGCTGAGACTACAAGTACGGCAAACATCCCTCCTTAACTGGAGTTTGCAAGCACAGCTGTTGAACTTACTGCACAATGCTTTTGTGGGATTGACCTGCTGTCCAGCAAGCAACTGCTGCAGCTTCTTGATGTCTATGCGTGCCTCAGCCATGCTTTCCAGATTTCTGCCTTCAGCAGAACTTTGACATCCATCCTCTGATGCTAAAAGCATAAGAAGACAACACTAGTCAAAACATCAGAAAGAGTTTCAACACTTATTAGGACACATCTGATAATCACTGAACAGCTGGTACTCAAATGTGTTGTGTTTCAGGAACAGCAGTGCAAGGAAGAGAAAGCCCACTTTTCCTATGAAGTTGTCGAGGATACTGGAAGACACTCCCCCACAAACATGAAACAGCTGTTGGCCACTTTTCTTTTCAACGTTTCATTTGAAGACTTCAAGGTACTTGATTTTGTAAGGACTAACAGAAGGTAAGTACTATTATCAGCATCCCACTTAAGTAATGAGATGAGATAGACATGGGAGGCAACAAACAGGGAAACTTACCCCAGGAAGGATTTCCCAAGTCTTTAAAATGTGTTGTTACAGATACTAAGTCAGTTTCTATTTTCAAGTTCATTTCTCCACTCAGGTTTGCTTCAATCACCTGCAATACAACCAGTATCAATTTTAGGCAAGTCACTTTCACATTGCAGAATTACAGAAGAATAAAGTGCAGCTTTGTTCAAATACAAGCTTCTGGAAGCACTTCGGTGTCTTCACAGCTCAACTGTACTTTCTGAACATGGTTTGGACATTTGAGTGTGCAGCTACAAAATGTATTTCTCATCATTCCTGTGTGAATTAGACCAACCTCCCTGAAATTATGAAAAGAAATTCAATTGCTCTCCAGTACTTTCAGAACAAGTACTGGGAAGTTCACGTGCTGAGGAAAAGGCTTTAGAAATAAGAGACTGAAGCTGGAGAAATGCAAGGTTGTGGGTATTTCCATCCAGCTTTTCCACAAACAGAAAGGTACCTACACACTCCATACAATACACATAGAAAAAGGGATGCACCAGGAGCTGACCTGCAGTTGCAGTGTTGCTTTCCAAGACTTAAAAACAGGCAACAGCTGTACCAGAGCAGTAACTCCAAGCAGAAGAACTACAAATCCTGGAGAAGTGCTGAAAACTTTCAAATTCAATCCTGACAATGTGTCCCAATCAGAAGACGACTATATATAATCTTACATGAATCCCAAGCAGATCAGAGGATTCCTAAAGCACATCTAAGCACTTAATTTCTGTGATTAGAAGAAATCTCAGTAATTTTAAAAGAGCCTCATATCACAACCAGAATCTCCTGTATAATGGGAGATGCTCACAGATGAATGCTCCCCAGCAATGGCCCAATACTATTTGAAAGAGCTTCTAAGCTCTTTTTGCAGCACTGATCTTGACCAGTTTTACTACCAGGATGGATCTAGCGCAAATATTTAATTGTGACACTTGATGTTTTTGTTCTTTAGTAACAGGAAAGCATGTAGAGGATGCATGTAGTCTGTCTCCTCCCTTATCGAGTTATCAAAGCTATTTCGCAGAGGTTTATTTATTTTCCTGCTTTGGAGCAGGAGGTAAGGAACTTAGGAAGGCAGGTATGCCCAGTGTTAATATGCTACTTCTTCTGAGTGTTGCTGAACACCAAAGTTCAATCCCATCATAGAGCAGTCCTGTGTGAGAAGAGATCCTCAAGTCTGGAAACAAAGCAGTTATACACTGTGCTTAGTTGTGTGTAAGCACTTACACTGAGGACATGGGGGAAGGAAGGAGAGAGAAAAAATAAACCCCCCAAAAGACTGACAAAAGATAAAGAGTCTGAAGTGCTTACTCTTGTATTTGCAGGATGACTACCATCTGCAAAATTGCCAGAAAGTCAGGGTAATCTCTCAACTATTCCAAGCCTTGGAAGACTGAGTCTGTCCCAGTTTCAGGATTCTCAGTTTACAGAAAATTTCCTGTTTATCAAAATTCCTATGAACAGCCCCAAAACCATTCCAAAGCTCTGTGCTTACCTACTGACTTCTATGTCAGTCAGTCAATTCTGGTGACTGTGAGCAACAGCTGAAAAAAAAAAAAGAAGAAGCCAAACCTCTTTTCTGGCTAACTGCAGAGGGCTTCTTTCCATGGAAGGCCCACCAGCACTCCAGAAACCCAGCGTGGGCTGGAAACCCACCATGCCAGTCTAAAGCACAGGCTGACATCCCAGAGCTATTAGTAGGACTTCCTTTAAATCCTACCTCAAGTTTACCTAAAGTTCATTCACACAGGCACCTAACACAAGACTCACTTAATAGGCATTTCTTTATTGAAATCATCCGGCACGTCTCCAGCTAGCTTCCTGAAGGACTGCAGTTTCTTACCAGTTATAAAAAGTGGCTTGTAGCAACACAATGCCATGTGCTTTCAAGGATTCAGTACAATGAGCACCACTTTCTGGGAAGCCCAGGATGAGCTCTTTGGTATAAATCCTAAAATAAATCCCATCATTCTCTTCAGCCCTTACAGTCTTCAGGTGCCTTTAGTTCAATGTCTGACCCATCCCAAAATAAGATACAACATGAGGGCACCAGTTTGGGCACCAGGGAAACATCCTATATCCAAGATAAAATAAGGTCTGTAGGACACGTGCCTGAAGCGTCTTAACTTACAATGGAATTGCTGAGATTCTTCATTCTCTCCACAACACTCTTCATTGTTTTCAGCACTGGTAGGTAAATACTGACCTAGAAAGACGTTAAGAACTGCATTTGCTCAAATATTTCATGTGTGACTTGGATATGATGTATTTATTTCTCCCTTCAATTCTATCTTATTTTGGACTCAGTTATGTATTGAGTGCAGGGAGCACAATATTTAACTGAAATCAGCAAATGACTCAGAACAGAGGAACTCTTTCCCATTATAGCAACAGGCCATCGCTCTAGCAATTGCTTCAGACATACTATCCCAACTCTGTTCAGGATAAAGTAGAGATAGGTTTTTGCAGATCAGATCCTCGCACAAACCCTCATCTGTGTTATTGAGCAGTTATTAACTGCTAGCAAGGTACTATAGCCAAAAAGGAAAGACCATGATTCCCATGGTACTGTAATAATTTCTGGAATTGCATCAGTGTAAATCTGAAATAACAGAAAAAAATACATCAAGCTTCTACTGAGTTTCTACTCAGTAGAAGTGTCATCTTCTTCAGAATTTAAATACTCTTAGCTACAGAGGTAACAGACATCCATAACCTCAAATAGGAGCACATTTACACAAACACCTTTCCTTGCAACTCTGCTAGAAGTCAAAAAGGATATCGAGATGATATATAAAAATCTGGAGGAAACACATATATATCTAACTCTACTGGGTAGGCCATGAGTTTCAGAAAGAACACAATACTTGGGCTGCCTGGTACCTAAATAGCTGAAACAGTCTAAACCTCTGTGGTTTGGAGGTGTTTGGAGGTGTTCCTGCCTAAAGCCATGCAAGTCCTTTGTCCCTCCTTTCCTCTACCCTGAATACCACAGCAATAACTGGTAGTATGTGCCGCAGCAATACCATTCCACTTGCAACCTCCCCTTTCCATAGGGAATATAAAAACAGAGGCTTACGTCGAAGTCTGGCACACTGGGCTCTCTGAATTCATTCCATAATCTTCTGGGAATAACCCCCACAGGAATGTCATGTATCACAATCCTACTGCTGCTTGAAAGGGATGGCTTGAGGGAGAGAGAAGATGCTCTTGCAGTTAAAAACAGGAGTTGAATTCTGAATTCAAATTTTTCAGACCCACTCTGGGAAATACTATATCTGAGTGACCCAGACACTCAGTTGCAGTGCTTCACAGGTTCCTATCGGTCCGCTATTAAGCGGACTTCCCTTTTGAGTAAGGAAGAGGTTGTGAGGTATCAGTCATTAGTATCTATAAGCTATCCTTAGAGCTGAAGAGGGGAATCAGTGAAGTGGTGTTAACAACAGAAAAAAGTCAGAAGACAGCAGTTTGAAATGGAATGGCAGGGCAATAAAAAGCAAAACAAAGAGCCAAACGCTACACTGAAATTTCCTTCACCTAATGGCTTCAATGAGGAGGTAATAATCCACATTTAGAGAATTAAGGAACCAAGAAAAGTAGACATTATAAAAAGGTGTTTCAATCACAGATGCTTTCGTTCTTCCTCCACCTCTTCCTTGCCTTTTGGAAAATATGAAGCTGGTTCTGTGTGCTACCCACCATGATGGCAGGAAAGGTTAGTGAAATGGAAAAAGGCATGATTTTTCTTTATTTAGTTTTCTAGAATTACACCAGAGACTACCAAAGCTTCATTTGGTCTTAGGAAAAGCACTTAATTTTTAAGAGCATTTCTCAATAATTAAGATAAAAGCATGGTTGCACTTACCAGCTCCACAGAAACTCTGAGACAGGGACAGTGTTTGTTAGTCAACTTGATCTTCACTGCCTTAGCACTCTGGGCAGTTTTTAATGCTCTCGACAGGTTCTCAGGCACCAACTCTAAATAGATTTCGTTGTGCTCTGAAGCTACTCCTTCCATCTGAAATTCATCGAAGACATTCCCCTACAATTTTTGAAAGTTGGGAAATAAAATAAAGCAAATAAAAATAAATTAAAAAAAAAGACAGAGGGGCAAGTTTTGCCTATCTGACCTTAAGCTTAGAACTGCATGTGTACAACAGCTTTCTTCTGCCTGGCATCACCTGCAGGAATCAAGCCAGGCTGCATAAGCATGAAGGCCCATTGCTTCAGGCTAAACGTATTTATTTCAGATCCTCCACTAACACCTATTGGTCCTCAAAACAAGGGCTACAACAGGTGAGTTAACCTACTTCCAGTTTTGGGCAGGCCCTTGTGGGCCAGCACACACTGAAGCTTTATTTCATGGTTTCAGCTGGGATAGAGTTAATTTTCTTCACCGTAGCTAGTGTAGTGCTGTGTTTTGGACTTAGTATGAGAATAATACTGATAACACGCTGATGGTTTAGTTGTTGCTGGGTAGTGCTGAACTAGTCAAGGACTTTTCCAGCCTCTCATGCTCTGCCGGGTGCACAAGAAGCTGGGAAGGGAGGGGGCACAGCCAAGAGAGCTGATCCAAACTGGCCAAAGGGATATTCCATATCATATGACATCATGCCCAGTATATTAACTGGGGGGAGTTGGCTGGGAGAAGGGGCAATCGCGGCTTGGGAACTGGCAGCGACGGTTAGCGGGTGGTGAGCGGTTGCATCACTTGTAGGGTTTTGGGTTTGTTGGTTTTTTTCTTCCTTTCAGGCTTTGTTTCTCTCCCTCATTGTTTTCCTTTTTATTATATTATCATTACTATTATTGTTATCATAATCATTGTTATTATCATTACCATTATTACTATTGCGATTTTATTCTAATTAGTAAACTGTTCTTGTCTCAACCCACGAGTTTTCTTGCTTTTGCTCTCCTGATTTTCTCCCCCATCCCACAGGGGTGGGGGCAGTGAGCGAGTGGCTGCGTGGTGCTTAGTTGGTGACTGAGGCTAAACCACGACAATACTGACATGCCAACCAAGGTAACAGGGATGACTGGCCAGAAACACCAGCCCTGAGCACCTAAAAGGCAGTCCTGCAGAACAGAGGGCCTTCAGTGACCGGACAGGCCTTGAGAGACCTGGCACATCTCGGGTGGGGTATAAGTGTGCAAGAAACGCCTTGTATACCGGACCCAAGTGCATGCTCTGGTTCCCAACGACATGTGGTTATCGGGCTGCCCCGCACTCACCTGGCACAGCTCGCACCACATGCTGACGCCTCCATTCGCCACTTTATCGGAGAGGATGAAATACAGCTTGCTGACGGTGAGGCGCAGGGTGCAGGTCTTGGCTAACCTGGCGATTGTGTTAACGACGCCTGGCAGAGGGAGGGGGAGGTTACAGCGGCACCGCCTCACTCACCTCGTCCCGGGGCGGGGGG